>JBBPTX010000020.1:0-174286 GCA_038094595.1 Pulveroboletus aff. annulatus | reverse complement strand
GAACAGGACCACGCTGCGTTGGGACGACTAAGACGTACGGGTACAAGATGCGACTGACTGCTATCTATGAGACGCGAGGTAGATATAGTACAGTGCACGTGACGAGTATGCCAGTGGGCTTACAATGGATCGGCGTCATTCCTGATTCTACCTCCGCCGATACCGCCCACGCTGTCTCCCAGGAGATCCTTGCGCTTCTGCTGAATAACGGAGTCGATGATGTGGTGGTGGAATGGCGTGAGGCGGTCGTGCAGAGGCACCGGTTGCTGGATAAGAAATCCTTATAGTTGTCATAACTAGATTTCGCAAGAAACATGGTACGGTTGCGGACAAGCAAACTCCACCAATTTGGTAGAGCGTCAGGGCGATTTTTTGCCAAGGGACAAACCGACAACAGATTCGAATTCAGAGCATCAAAATACGTCTAAAAACACACCTCCGAGATTTTTCCCACGTGTTTTTTGGGCGGCCAAATTTTTTGGCCGTTTGAACAGCATTTTAACCCTAATGTATGGTTTAGTAGTCAGATTTGGAGAGTATCGGGGTGTCAAATGATGGTGTGACTTACCAGGAAATAGGTTCCCACAGCTCTGAGCTGTGTATGAAATAAGTCGTAATCTAACACCTAATATAGTATGCTAAGATAAATGTACCTTACTTAAACATTTTTTTTGTCATGCCCCTTCCACTTCTCTCAACAAGTTATAGTCAGAATCATCACAAGAACATCAAAAGGAAGCGGTTGCCGTATTTTCCGTAATTTTAGCGATTTTTTTCAGGGCCGGCCAAATTTTTACACCCAAAAACTTAGAAATGCAAGTTTTATCAAATTCTGCTCGTGCAAATACATTGCAAAGGTGCTAAATAGACACAACCTGTATGAAAAACACACATTCAACAGTTTGTGGTTGCAGGAAAATTCAATGTTTTCGGCACCATAAATTTGTTGTGTTTGCTTGTCCGCAACTGTAGTCATAGATTCTCTGTAAAATTTTGCAACATCCTATTACGTACTACCAGTGCGCACTTTTATTGCTTATGTAATCAGCCTTAAAGCGCACATCGCGCCGGGCAGCTGGAGCAACTCAAGAGAAAACATTCAAACTCAGCCTCGGCATATTGATCGGCAGTGTGTTAGCCGTGACAATCATTACCACATCCAGCTTCGTGGTAGTATCTTGCTCTAAATCATTCAAAATGAGCCCGTTCAAGCTCCTAGTACACTATGATCCTGCTTCAAAGACGGTATAAATGTATAGGTGTCGAAAATGCTCATCAATGTTGTGAAGCCGTCACAGTAACTAATCAACAATGTTGTTTCAAGTTTAAGCCGTCACCGGAGCCGCCGGGCCTCCACAAACTTATCTGCAAGCAATACCCGAAGCTTTTTCAGTATAGCCCCGTTGGGTAACGGCGACTTTCGTTAGCCGCCTCCTGCTGGCGTTGACGCATCCCATTTATGTTCTCCCCCACTTGATTCCAAGCATCCACAAATCATGTCCTCTGAGTCCGTCTCACTCGAACTGATGTGGGGACCTGGAATGATGGGTGAGATTCTCTATGAAGGCGCTGAAGGTGTTACTCATGCCTTCGACTGGCATCAGGTTGCGCAGTAGCCACGGTGTACGTATTAGGTCTTTTTTTCTCGAGTATCTTTTTGTGGTCTGTTCTCATCTGTGCGTTTGTCCTTTGCAGTCTGTATGGTGTTACGGCCTGCCAATATCTGTTCTACCTCCAAGCCTTTCAAACTGACTTGAATGTCATTAAAGCCGTCGTGGGTTGTCTTGTTGTTGGCTAACTATCATTGCTCATTTACCCTCAACACTAGGTTCACTTACTTTTGTGAGCCGAATTTCCTGTCTTACGGAGTCTGGCTCTAATAACATCCGATAGTTTCATGGACACTCTTCACATGTGCACATTGATCGGGATTTATTGGTATATCTTGATAACTTGTCGGAGGGTTGAGTCTTATGAATGCACTCGCCTCCTTCCATGGTAAGTTTAAGTTATTCCAGTACCAAAATATCATCCTTACTCGATGACAGGCAGACACAGGTGAGTTCCTCTGGATAATCGCACACGGAAGCTGACATCCGCTTCGAAAGATGGGTGTTTTCCTCAATGTGAGCAACTTTACCTTGTTAGAGCATTAGCTTCTAACGCCTTGCTAGTACTGGATAGCATTCACAGCGCAATGGTTGGTTTTACACGTGATGATGACTGGACCACACGGTGATGCTGAAACTTGTCAGTTTCTATGCACAAAGGGTCTGGATCAGTAAGCTCTTGTGACAGAGATCCGCTCCCACATCGCTAATAGAACTCAATCTAAAGTCAGCAATCGAAACCGGATTGTGACGAGTGCGGTGGTGCGTATGGCCCTCGGGATTCCAGGACAGTGCATGTTCAAACATGTTTAATAGTTTATCACGACAACGGCTCAGTTAGGTGAGTGAGTATACACAATACATCATTCCAAGATTTAATGCGATTACAGTGCTTGGCATGTGTTAGTTGTCCTTCAGTTTGTCCCAGTACTTTGAAGACAACTAACGTTTTCCGACAGTGTGCAGCAACCTCATGTGAATTGTTTATTCTAATTTCCGTGATAATAAAGTTGAAGCAATATAGTTTAAACAGTCCGACTGCAGAAACACTTTTCTCATCCAAGGTTGGCTTTCAATCACCAAAACTTGTGGTCTCTGCTAACGGATGCCGCTAGTATCCACCAATATCTGCGCTTTCCAGCTCAATCTGTGATGCCATTATCACTAGTTCAGTATTTTTCTATCTTCGCCCTTCCGCGTCAGGACTGTTTCGCCAACGGTATGTTATATCACTGCTCCCTGGAGTTTGGCACGACTTATGACATTCACGCCAGAAGAAATAGCTACATCAAGAGAATAGCCGTCGTGTTTATAGAGATGGGACTACTATCGCTGTGTGTGGGCACATTCCTTGCACAGACCATGGTCTGATTCGTTGTGCTCCAGCATTAATTCCCTCCTTGTGTTCTGCTTCGTATGTCTCTCTAATTTCTCGGTGCAGTCGTCTCTCATTCGTTTTCTGCCCAGTACTTTGTCGCTGGTCAATTCCTCACCCCAGCTCCCGGTGCCATTCTGAGCAAAAGTGTGTATTATTTGCTTTAAAATGTTCTTGCATTTGATTGACTCCGTGTCCTCGTAGCATACGCCAATTCAGTATTGGCGGTGTATGTACCTCACACTCATCTTACGTTACGTGCACTTGGATTCTGATTCCTTTCATATCTGCAGGTTGAACGCCAGAAAGTCGCTTCGTGACCAACAATGCGCACCACGTTCTGTGGAGTTACCTACGATTACTACGATCTCAGTGCAAGCTACGGTTGCCGCGACTACCCCCTACGTTGGCTATGAACAGCCTGATGCGCACATTAAACAGTCAAATTCCTTTAGTTGAGGGATTGATAGTACGCGTGTCATTTGGATTTTTTTTGGGTTGGATTGGGCTACAATGTGCTGTGAGCAATAACAATCCGTTCCCTTCACTGTGATAGTGAACTCGTTCTGGCTGTTGCTGGGCCGAGCTAGCATTATCATGCAAGATCGCAACCCACCACGCACTCCGGGTATATATCTTACATGGAATATGTTATGGGTACGTGTATAGTTAGTCCACCTTTGCATGTCCGATCTCTGTTTTTCAAGCCTGCTTCTGCAAGATATCATAGTGACCAGGCCTAACAAATGGGTTATGAACAAGTGGATCTGAATCGACGTTTTGACGGCCCACCGGTATAGCAAAACTAGCGGTTCAGCGGATGCATTCTCTGAAAAATCCACAAAGTTGACTTGGCCGTCCGCAGCATGTCCGTCGAGGTAGGCAACCTTAACATGAACGTCCAACGCTTGAGAAAGAGCCGCCACCTGGACATGATCTTTTGTTTTCCCGAGATGCATTGGTCTATTTCGGAGATATGTTTCGTCTACTCACCCGCCTCTTTTCCGAGTGGCTCTACAAATCGCCTGCAAAATTCATCGACGCTGGTTTGCATCTGTGACTCTGGATCAAAGAGAAAGTATGCGAATTTTTCATCGACGCGCATCTGAGCGGAGGTTAGCAGACGCATGTACATCACGATGTAGTTGGATACTAGGCGAGCATGGTCAGACAGACACTGCCTCTTAAGTCATGCACATACTTGATGGGTCTATAAAATTCAACCAAAGTTCTTCAATTACAGACGTACTACTTGTGGGGCGTTGTTGGAGCAAGCTCTGGAGGATCTCGTAGGGTTCGACGTAAACCGAATCATCGAAACCAGCTTCGGCGAGCATTTTGCCAGTCTCAGCTAACCGTTCAAGTTGATGTGGTCTGGTCGATCGGTGACCCAGGTAGGCAAATGCCAACGCTAAAAACTCAGATAAATCAAGTGAAAACGTAACAAATAGAGTGGATCCACCTCGATAGAAGCAATCGCCGTCGCCTGAAGTGTCCATTAAGATATCCATGTCATAAGCATTAATGTGACACTAACCTTTGGTACGGATTATGACTTGATATCCTCGATTAATTAATGTGTTTATCTGTGCCACAAAATTCGGAGAGTTGGAGTATTCGTCACACAGAACAGATGTGGCTTCCGGCGGAGAAACCAGGAGACGCTCCGACTCCATACTCTCCTCAAGGAGCCTCTGAACAAAGCGATTATGGGTTGAAACAGACATTATAAAATGATTATACGCACTTGATTCATTTCGTATAGTTGTGCTTGTGTTAGATCAGCGATGTCTAAAAGCGATGGTATTGAGCCATGTAACCACCAGCCGCGCCACATAGGGACCGCGTACCCATGTCCTCCGGCAAAATAGGATGTCCACTAAGGAATGGTTCTGGTTTGACTCCCTGACCGTCACTATCATCGGGTAGGCCAGTGCTTCTCAGTCGTGCTGCAACAACGGCCGCCACATTGAACACCAAAGGTCGCTATTCTGCGCTTCATAGACTTACGCGGACTGGGTGGCTTTGCACCTTGAAAGTGATTTGTTGTGGACATTTTAGATGGCAACGCGGGCGCCGATGCTGATGTCCAGAGTGTCCAGAGATAAGATGCCAACTGGCAGATCGGGCGGTTTGTGTGTATATGTTTGTCTTTAGACTCTCGAAGCGACTTGGTTACAATTACATAGTGACAGGCTACAATATTTGCTCTTCCTGCTCTTCCTTGCAATATCTTGAAAGTCGTAGTCGAAACTTGATAGAACTCATTCACCCACCCCCGAGGCCTGATATCCTGCGCTCACCGTTTCCTACATCACTCCCCTTCCACCTGGCGTATATACCGTACGATAAAAGCCAAAACTGTAGCATATATCTGATATAAGGTGGGCAATCAACACCGAAAAAAAAGATAGAACTCATAGTACTACATGAATGGCGACTTGCGCTGGGTTGACCTCTTTCTGATCAGGTTAGCAATTGAAGAACACGAGCCTGAGGGTTCATGGTCACCCCTGTTGGTGTTTGTAGACTGCAAATGATTTTAAGGCTGCTCGAGTTTTTCAGGGGCACAAAGCGTGTTAATACTTAATGATGCTGGGAGAATAGAACCTCCGAGTCATGCTCCTTAAGGTTGAACGTGGAGTCGTGCCAGATGAAGGTCAAGGAACACCATGACTTGGATAGCTCGGGATTTTCCATCTGCCAGACGCATGGATGTATATCTCCGCGTCGTTGTATTACATGCTATGGCCGCTCCCACCAGGTCCGCCGGAAAAACATACATTAGTCAAGTTCTAAGAATAACGTCTGGCGTGTTCGTCCAATCTACCAAGTATCTCTTCTCGCTCCTCGACCGATTTTCTCGCACTGACGAATAGTCAATAGTGTGCACAGATCAATGCAACATAGGATCACGACTTACAATGACTGGGCAAACACAGGTACATGCGCCGGCTCCTTGATGTATCCTAGTTCGATCAAAGCTCTTTGTCGAGACGTGAGTCTATAGGCAGTGAGTGACGACCTGTCATAAACTCAGAGGTCTAACGCACTGTTCCATTGGTGTCGGAGGGGGTTTGTGGTGTTTGCGTCTTGGAGGCCACTCCATTTCCGGGCTCTTGGATCGTTTGGACTTGCCCTCTGCTTCTCTCTCTTTGGATTTTCTTGCGGCGGCTCTGCGTCGCTTGTGTTCCTGAAAGCAAGGTGAGCGTCTCAAACAAGCATTTCCAAGTCATTCATACCTTGAGTGCATTTCGAGATCGCTCTTCCTCGATTCGACTGGGAAGTAGTACGTCATCGTTGCGATGGCTGTACTTTACGCCAATTGCACCGAGAGTCCTTTGTATATCGTTTTCGTCGGCAACCTCTGGAGGGTCTACAGCAGACGGCTTGGCATTGCTGCGAACGGGTAGACAAATCATTCACTCACCATCATCAAAGAGCAGCGCAGTCAATCCTCGTAGATCTGCCTGTACAACATGTTAATATTGGAAGCCAGTGACCACGGTATTGTATTCACCTCTTCCTTTCCCCCCATTTGGTCTGCTTCCTGTACCAAATCATCCTTGGTTTTCGACCGTCGCCTCGACTTTCCTTCCAGATTCGCCAATGCCCAGTCCAACTCAACGATAGATGCCTTTTCGATCTGATGGCACGTTTGAAAAGCCCATCCACCTCTAATCGCCTCAACTTACCGCAAGTTTGGTAGCAAGGGTATCCTCGTGGAGCTTAAAAATGTTCTTCGCGCCAAAAAGTTCACCTTGTCTGCTGGTATCTCCTTGTACTCCCGAGAAATACCTGACAACATTACATTCAAATCATTGCTTGGTTGAATGGAAATACTTACCTTGTTTGCACGCTAGCTTGGTAGCCGATAGCCATTTGTTGTTGCTTGTAAAGTTGCCGGGCATAGATTAATTCTTCGATCGAGCCCGCTCCCAAGAGTCGATATACGTGGACGTCACGAGTCTGACCAAAACGGTAGGCCCTGTCCATAGCTTGCAAATCATGGGCGGGATCTAGGGGCATTCCAGTGGTAAATGAACGGCAAAACTAAATGAAGACGACCACCTACTCCAGTTGGGATCTGTCCAAGGTCATTCTCGCCAACAAAATCAAGCCATACATATCTTTGCACTTACCAAAGATAACCACTTTATTGGCACTAGTCAAGTTCAGACCAGTCCCCCCAGCCAGGGTGGAAATCAAGAATATGTAGACACTTGGATCTTTGTTAAACTTGTCGATCACTGGCATCCCTGTATATTGAGTAAGTTCTGTAGGTCCTGAACACTCCTTGTTATTCCTTACTATCAGCCGGGTTGATAGATCCCTCAAGCTTGAGAAAGCCGTAACCTGGATTGGCATGAGGAAAAGGATCCATGACTTCTGTGAATCATTCAATCGCACCGCGATTATTCAGATGGAATTCCAACATTTCTAACAACTTGACAGCTTTCGTGAAGATGAGAACTTTGTTCGACCGGTCCTTTCTCCAATCCCTGAGCAAGGTATCAAGAACCTGTGGATCATCTCATTGAGTGAGCATGCTAATCCACGAACTGTACTATCACTCACGGTCCATTTTCCACACAAAGACGGCTGCATCATCGCCGTTCCAAATTTCGGAACGGGTTCTCCTGCGAATGCGAATTCGGCGAGCTCGCGATGTCGGATGGTCTGTCGTGTAATGAGACGGGGAAACGCGACTGGACTCCTAGTTTCGCACCTGTTCCGGATTATCTGTGGGAGCTGAACACCTGTCAGTTGTGAGCTTGCATTACAATAGATTCGGGGTTTACACGGAAGGATCAACGCCAAATGATTTGAGATCTTGATCAAAATCGATGTGAACTTCAAGACGTCTCCCTTTCCAAACGGATGGCAACAGTCTTTACGCCTTGCAGAAAAATTAGTAACCATCGACCAGCGTTCTAGTGGCGAACCAACTTTTTCTTTGACCCACAATCACATAATTCGTCCTTCTGGGTAATATTATGGACCTGGTCCATTGCAAGAATCCGTTTGTACACTTTGATTTGTTGGGGTGTGAGAGGGCAGAAGACAACCTCGTCAATTTTCTTCGGTAACTGCGCCATTTTGGTATCTCACAGGAAATGGGATCGAGACTGAGACTACATACCTGATGCATAATGATATCCTTGGTCCTAGAATACTCGTAGGTAAGCCAGATTGTCGCTGCCGCAGATAGCTTACCTTCGTTTGAAAAAGTTTGGTAGCAATTTGTCCCTAACAATTACTGCAACAGCCTACGAAGAATCAGCCGTACGATCTCATGTGATACATGGCGTCGCAACGTACCAACGCCTTGGTCCTCTCCTCCTCCGTCGCACTAGCCGATTGACCCACAGTCAGTGGTTTTACGACGAATCCTTTCCATTGTTTCATCGTACCCAACTGGCCGGGATTGGTCCAATCAAGAATTGTCCACAACTCGCTGTAAGTATTTTGAATCGCTGTGCCGGTTAAGCCGAACCGGTTAGTACACGCAAATTGGTGGTATGCTCTGGTAATCTTGGACCGAGGATTTTTGACACGGTGAGCTTCATCGACTATGATGACTGACCAGGACAGTTCATCGAGCAATGAGATGTCCTTGCGCGCGAGGTCAAACGAGGTAATTACTGCAATGACACTGGTAGGTTTGGCGGAAGACTGAACTAACAGTCTACACCCACCTACATCCAGACGACCCATCTTGAAATCTGTGAGGACCTCCTCCCGGGATATTAGGGTGCCAGTGTAGCAGCCAACTTCAAAATAGCCCCACTGATTGACGATCCCGTTCACTTGAGTTATTCTGGCAAGTATCGAAGAGTACACACCGTCTCAAATTCACGCTCCCAATTGGGAACCACCGTAGACGGTGCGATGATCAAGCAAGTCGGCCACACGTCGTTCGCTGGAGGGAGAACTCGATGCTTTTTCCATTCCTCACCATCTTGGAGCTTTGAGATATGGTTTCGTCTCCGACCGACATCTCTCCGATCACCGTACTTCTTCATGATGGCAGAGAGGAAAGATATAACCTGGATAGTCTTGCCTGCCATACCGCAACTCAGACGTCAGATAGTTGTGCAATGTACTGAGTGCTCACCCTAGGAGTAGTGCAGGGCGAGTCTCAGAATTAGATGCAAGCGCAAGAAATCTGACATACAAGACCCATATCATCGCCAAGAATTCCCCCTCGTCCCTTTTCGTACAAATCCCAAAAAAATTGTACACCCTCACGTTGATATTCTCTTAAGTAAGTGTTGATCGCAGCTGGTACCATGATACCCTTTTCGCGGTTCAGGATAAAAGGACCAAGGTATTTCTGGCCTTCACGAAGCGAGAAGCCAGGGAGAGGATCAAATGCCTGTCAAATATGGCTCGATGCAGAAGACGGCATGGTAGAAAGGGAGTGCAGACCGGGTTAGCAATCATGTCCTCTTCGTCCTCAGATTCCGTCTCGGAGTCTGATGGGTTGGCAGAGACAACTTGGACTGGAAAGTTGAGTTCTTGAATTCGATGAAGAACAAAACACTGGTACCAAAAGAGCATGCGACTTTTACAAGTTCGTCTTCCGATTCTGATTCGGTCGCTGAACCATCTGGAGAAAATAGCTCGAGAGTTGAACAAAGCCTTGATATCTTGTGACGTACCATCCACAGGTGATTGCTTGCGCTTTGGCGGAGGCACGACTTGACGATAGGAGGGCGTCTTGCGTTTCAGTGAGTGCTCAGCCAGTTCTGGTTCCGACTCTGGCTCCGTCTCAGAATCATCCACAGCTGGGGTGACGGCGCCCGCATTAGGTGATACCTCTTTTGATTTCGAAAACATTGACAGTGTTCTAGAAACAGTAGGCACCTCCGTATCGCTGTTCTTGTCCGAGCCAGCGTCTGACCCCTCGTTATCTATATCTGGGTCCTCTTCATCCTCGGAGACAGAGTGTAGGTCCAGGTCGTCGCCTGAATAAAGACAAGGCAAGATCATGCACGTGCGTGGGATCCACAGTATCACACATTCATACCAAAGTACTGCAAAAGGGGATTGGGTTTGTGTTCCACAATGCGTCGAAACGGTTTCTCTGTTTAGCACGAAACACTCATATACCACCAATTACAGGGGGATATGCACGTACCAGAGCTGCGAACGTCGCTTCGTCTCGACTTGGACTTGTGCGGGGGTGAGGCATTCGACTTGCGACCACCTTTTGCTTTCTTCTTCGTCTCGTAAACGAACGCCCCAGCATTAAATTCTGGGTCGGAATCGGGTTCTACATGAATCCAGGTGAGTGCGTAGAGTAGTGGGCCATCAAATTCACGTACCTAGGGGTGCAGGGATCGAATGCAAGTTCCCTGTACAGAAGTCGTCAATATATGAACGCGGTGACGAGGGACGTGAGCCAACTCTGCTGATACGCGGATTCTTTGGCCTTGCCGGTTTTGTGGGACATCGCGTAACGGCGCAAAGTGAATTGAACTGAATTGAATCGCGTCTCCGAAGAACACACGTGACTGGATCACATGACCAAGGATACATATTACGTCATAGTATGTATCCTCCAGCATACATCGAGATCGTACAGGATACAATCATTCTCAGCGCAGCAAATACGGACAACACGTGTAACCAGGTGTACGAAAATGGTGAGCAGGCATATCAGAGCACAAAGTGAAAGAGCAAGTTACGATCGCAGGAAGGGGAAATATACGGGGTCAAGGAGAGTTGGTAGTAGTGTCTCGCAGGCGGCGGCAAATATAATACTGAGAAGCAGAGTGGTAGACGATGATTAAGTTGTAGAAGAAGAAAGGAGAGACGACATCTTGGATATGCGCCAACACGTTATGTGGTTTCGACGATTACTCGTCGTCTTCGTCGGCAGCTTCTTCGCCACCACTCTCTTTGGAGGCTTTTGTCTGTCGGTGGGCTCAGAGGTTAGCCAACAAGAGACAGAGAAAGCAGACTTACGCTAGTCATGGATGCCTTCTCCTCCTCAGCACGTGCCTTGTCCTTTGCGGCCATATCAAGATAGGGCTAAGTGGGATATGAACACGTATGCGCAACAAGGTAGCAACGTCCCTACCTTTTTTTCATCGTCATCGAGTTCCTTCCATTTGGCACCAAGGAGCTTGCCAAGTTCGCCTGCAGAGAAGGTTGAGATAGATGTCACAAACCGCGGAACCCACTGACCGAATCCAGCGTCAGGGTTCTCGGCCTTGATTCTCTCTCTCCAGTCTTGGCTAAAGAACATATAAGCGGAGAGAGCCCGCTTCGGGCCCCCCTTGGACTTTGACTTGGTGCCTTTGGCAGTTTTTGCTTCGGATTTCTCGGCCGCCTTGCGCTGTTGACGAGTGTCAGGACGACGTACGAAAAAGGGACAAGGAGTGCACGGATTGATGCAAAAGATGGCATATGTGTCTATATGCGTGCTTGGGAGACAAAACGTGGTGAACGAACCTTGGGTTTAGCTTCCTTGGGCATCTAGAAGAGAAAAAACGAATTAGCAAACGAATCAACACGTCGTGAGCACGCGAAAAGGTGTGCAAGTCGAATGGAGTGTTGTGGGACACGGTACGCGTTGACGCGTCGGTGGCCAAACAAACACGGAAGCAGCGCGGGTGTGACGTCGGGGACGGCGACGACGGCGAAAAAAGGGACGCTGGCATCGCCAGACATCAAGGAAGACGATCCAAGAGTATATAGAATAAAGAGAAAAGCCCACCTTTGTTGTATGTTACAGTGGGGCGAAGTAGGGGAGTGATTGATTTAGGCGGGTGGGCCGCACAGTACAGCTATAGGCAAGGTTGGCTGGGCGGTTTGGCGGGTGGGAGCCTCGTATAAGGACACTTGGGATAACCCAACCGTGGGAATTGAGCACGGACTCTGCTCACGTAAGCGCCGTTCAACAACCTGTCATTCTCGGACATCTCCGGCATGTCAACACGTTCCGTGCACGCGTTCTCCGCATCGCCCGGCCGGCGCCTTCGGCCATGTCCCCGGTGTGACCACTACTCGCGAGGGGGTCTCCAAAAGTATAACCCAAGCCCTACATAGATATTGTCCCCATCCCTATGCGATTATGGACAGATGTATGATAAATGCCACCCTAAATTATGCATTGATGACTACCTCGAACATTCGTCGGATTCAAAATCAACGTCGGGCAGGCATAGCTGCCCCAAGCCCAAGTCCGGAAGTCGCGCCATTTTGACGAGCATACTGAGGCCCCGATCGCCAGCACCTGTGCCTGGACTATTAAGGAGCTCCCAGGTGTGGTTATCTATCTCTTCGACTATGCGACCCCAGCTCGTCTTGATAGCACCGGGATGATTAAAAGATGCCATGATGAAACAGAGTGGTGAGCCTGCGGGCGTGAGTCGTCGACAAGATGTTCCATGATTGGCGATGGCTTACATAGGCCGGATATCTCTTGTTCACGAGCAAGGAATGGTGATCGAGTCTCGGAAAAGTATTTGGATGTATCCTGGACGAGGTCTGGAAGGACATCGCCCAAACTGTACAACCGTCGACATGAAGGACAGACGCGGCCCATGGTCCGACTCTTGTTGTACCACAGGATCTGAATAGATATTAGTATTCGCGAATCAACCAGGCAAATGCACATACTATAGCGGTTTCTTCAGGTAGGACAGTGCATAGCATCTGTAAGATCTCTTCTTGGGCAAACTCTGCGCACAGTGGATCCTCCAGCGCGGGAGGCTGAGCAAAGAAGGAGGAAAGAAAGGCCCGTGTATCACGAACGCGCGGTCCGTTACCGGGATCGTATATGTTGGGAGACGCGATGAAAAGACCGTCGTCGTCGTATGGTACAGGATCGTCATCATAAAATGGCTCGTGAAGATACGGATCGTCGTCGCGTGGGTCAATTTGAGCAGGCAGTGCGAGGATGGGGAGGATGAGCTTCTTGTCCCGCTTGATGTGTTGCTTCTTCTGCGTCTTTCTTCTGTTGTTACATGGCCCAGGCATGATGTCAGGAATGAACCGTGTCACGCGTGACTTGACGCGTGTGTGACATTTGAGTTTGTATATATTTGTGCTAAGGGGGGTTAGTTAACTAGGATGACTCGAAAAAAAAAAACTAATAAAAAGATTACAATCAATCTAGACAAGATTACAGTTCTGCTGCGATACACCACTTCATCTACTCGCCGTCTCTGGCGCTGT
Organism: Pulveroboletus aff. annulatus; assembly: GCA_038094595.1. Lineage (NCBI taxonomy): Eukaryota > Fungi > Basidiomycota > Agaricomycetes > Boletales > Boletaceae > Pulveroboletus > Pulveroboletus aff. annulatus. Next base: position 161,110 of record JBBPTX010000020.1, on the reverse strand, counting down.
AACATATTTGTACATTCTCAGCTACGCACCATGGCTAATACCATAGAACTTGCACAGGCATGTCCTCTCCGCTTCTTCTCGTTCAACGCTCATCTGTACCTAGACAGGGAAGCGGGATTATCTCAAGTCTTTGGAAAAGAAATACCAGGCTCAATGGCAGGAAGGGCGTTTTTTTGAGGTCGCGGCTCCATCTCAGGATGAACTCCATGGTCTCTCTATCGAGCAGGTTAGGGAGAAATACCCAAAGTGGTTCGGAAACTTTCCCTACCCGTACATGAATGGATCGTTGCACCTCGGGCATGCCTTCACCATATCAAAGGTCGAATTTGCTGCTGGATATCAACGCATGCTCGGAAAGCGCGTCTTGTTCCCTCATGGTCTACATGCAACCGGGATGCCAATCAAGGTGCGTTCACGTCGTGGCTACTCTCTGACCACTTGCTCAACCTCCATCAGGCAGCATCTGATAAAATCATTCGTGAGATGGAGCTTTTTGGTGAAAACTTTGAGCGATACGACCCCGATGCCGAAGATGACGCTCCTAAGGTGTCCGCCAATGGCCCTACCCCTCCCACTGCACAGGTCGGGAAGGCGACAAAGGGAAAACTAGCTGCCAAATCCACGGGTCTTACTTACCAATTCCAAATCATGGAATCTATCGGTGTCCCCCGTGAGGAGGTCAAAACATTCGCCGATCCTTATTACTGGCTGTCCTACTTTCCACCGATCTGCAAAGTATGTCTGCACCCCACAAATCACTTCTTATTCAACATCCTATCTCATCCTAGGACGACAACAACGCCATGGGCAATCGGATAGACTGGCGCCGTTCTTTCCTGACAACGGACATCAATCCCTATTATGATTCATTTGTTCGATGGCAAATGAACAAGTTGCACGGACTCGGTAAAATCAAATTTGGCGAACGATATACCATCTACAGCCCAAAAGACGGCCAACCATGCATGGATCACGATCGATCGGATGGAGAAGGTGTCGGCCCACAGGAATACGTTGGCATAAAAATGCAAGTAGTCGAATGGTGTCCTGCAGCCAAGGCGCTCGTCGAGGGTAAAGTTGGAGGAAGAACAGTGTACTTGGTCCCCGCTACCCTGCGCCCGGAGACAATGTGCGATTTTTGACGCGTGCACTCCCTGATTCGTTTTTCACTCGTATTTTTCGGTTATAGGTACGGCCAAACGAACTGCTTTGTAGGACCGTCCTTGACATATGGCATTTTCGCCATCAACGACACCGATGCCTTCCTCATTTCACACCGAGCAGCGCGCAACATGGCCTTCCAAGGTCTTTCTCCCTCCCGTGGAGAGGTTGTGCAGCTCTTGGAGATCGATGGCGTGAGCATTGTCGGAACGAAAGTCAAGGCTCCCTTTGGTGTCATCCCCGAGGTATACGTACTACCGATGGAGAGCGTAAAGGCAACCAAGGTACGCCAACTTTATCAGCTTTCTCTGTACAGAAACGCTCAGATGCATACGATAGGGAACCGGCGTTGTCACTTCCGTACCCTCCGACTCACCCGATGATTACATGACGACGGAAGAACTCCGTAAAAAGGCCGAGTACTACAAAGTGGATCCCGAGTGGCTGGATTTCACGCCGGTCCCCGTTCTCAAGACCCCTAAATACGGGAACCTTACGGCCGTCGAGGTCTGCAAGGAACTCAAGATCCAGTCGCCCAAAGACGCCAAGGTGCTCGCGGATGCCAAGGAGATCGCGTACAAGGAAGGTTTCTACGGTGGTACCATGATCATTGGTGACTTTAAAGGGGAGTCGGTCCAGGATGCCAAACCCAAGGTTCGCGCGCAGCTGATAGAAAGAGGTTTGGCTGTTGCCTATGCTGAGCCTGAGAATTTGGTCGTGTCGCGCAGTGCAGACGAGTGCGTCGTTGCCCTTATGGATCAGTGGTACATGGACTTTGGTGAGCCGACTTGGAGAGCGCAAACCGAAAAGTATGTGGTTTCCGTGGATACGAGCGTGTTTGTTCTCCTGACCATCTTATCTTTGTCCTCAGACTTTTGGCGAGAATGAATACTTGGACGGTGGAGACTCGTAACTTGTTCGAGTCCACCTTGGCTTGGTTGAACCAATGGGCGTGTGCGCGCACGTATGGGCTGGGATCAAAGATGCCATGGGATCCTCAGTTCATGGTCGAAAGTCTAAGCGATTCGACGATCTACATGTCCTATTACACTATCGCCCATTTGCTCCACAGTAAGTCTCACCCCACGTCTGGTTCAATTTCACCTTCATCACAAATCAGGTGGTGACATTACCGGGCACACTGTTGGCCCTCTTGGCGTGAAAGCTGAGCAGATGACTGATGAGGCTTGGGAATACATCTTCTGCAACGGCCCTTGGCCCGATCCGGAGCCCTTCCCAAGAGAGAAAGCTGACGCCATGAAGCACGAATTCAACTACTTTTACCCCTTTGATATGCGTTCGTCAGGCAAGGACCTGGTACAAAATCACCTCACGTTCTCGCTGTACAACCACGTTGCCATATTTTCAGAGGACAAGCTGCCCCTGAGCATCCGCACGAATGGCCATTTGATGCTCAATGGACAAAAGATGTCAAAGAGCAAGGGGAATTCGCTGACGTTGCGAGAGGGTATCGAAAAGTTTGGTGCGGACGCTATGCGTCTGACCTTGGCGGATGCTGGGGATGGTGTCGAGGATGCCAACTTTGATGAAAAAACGGCCAACGCAAACATCTTGCGTCTACACACGTTGCTGGGATGGTGTGAGGTACGTCGTCAACGTTTTGCCATGTCATTTGCTGAGGACGCACAGGACTCGTTGAAAAACGAATCCAAGTTGAGGGTTGGTCCTAAAAACTACCACGACCGCGTCTTTGAGGAAGAAATCGTCGACCACATCAACATCACCAAGCACCACTACGACGCGTGCGTTCCCCCATCTCTCTTATCTCTTTTGTGATCTTATTTTTTTTTCGCTCTAGCACGTCCTTCAAGGACGCCTTGAAGTATGGCTTTTACGAATTCCAAAACATCCGTGATTGGTACCGCGAGGTCACTGCCGATGTCGGCATGCACGTCGACCTGGTCAAGTACTGGATTCACGCCTCTACCCTGCTCATGACCCCCTTTGCCCCCCACTCCGCCGAACACGTCTGGCTCGCGTTCCTGCAAGAACCCCAATCAGTCCAGCTGGCGCGTTGGCCCGACCCCGGCCGCACCGCTGACCGCACCCTCATCGAAGCGGGCGCCTACATGCGTGGCACGCTCAAGACGATTCGAGATGCAGAGACGACACTGCTCAAGAAGTTGTCCAAGGGCAAAAAAGGGAAACCAGACGGCCCGTCGTTTGACCCCAAGTTGCCCAAGAGCGTGCGGGTGTATGTGGCGACGCGCTTCCCGGAGTGGCAAGAGGCGTGTGTGCAGGCAGTCAAGGAGGCGTATTCGGAGGTGGACGACAAGGTGGACGATGTGCGCGTCAGGGCCACCTTGACGGAGAAGGGGTTGATCAAGGATAAGCGCGCGATGCCGTTTGTGCAGGCGTTCAAGGTAACGGTGGTTTTCGTGTCTGGAGGGGGTCGGGCTGACACCGTGCACAGAAGCGCATGCAAGACTTTGGTACCAAGGCTGCCTTCAACCGAAGTCTGTCCTTTTCCGAGTCACACGTTCTGACCGAGTTCTTGCCCTACCTGAAACGGTCGCTGAACTTGGTCGACGCGGAGGTGTTTTTGGTCGATGAGGCGTTGAAGGGAGACGGGCCAGGTTTCACACCATCGATCATAGAGACGTCAGAACCTGGCAGTCCTGCTTTCGAGTATCGCAATGTATAGAGGCCCATCAACTCATCTGTCCTTTGCTATCACATAATTCCAGATCGTTGGTAACAGGTATACTCCATATCGTAGAATATGGATTTGGTGATACAGTTATTCATAAGGTAGAGCATTGATCTGTTTCTTGTTAGGGTCAATTCTCCAGCTCAAAGCCTGCGGCATGTAACAGAGTTGCGAACTGAAAATAACGTGTTGATGAGGATGTTGCATGTAGTGTGGGTGGACGACGCACCTGGACTCTGGAGATGTACTGGACCTGTTGAAGGTCGTATCCTGGTCTCTCGCTCACGTCACCTGGATCAGTACATGAGGCAAGTATGCCCAACGAAACCCTGACACGAGTGACGCACCACTGTTGTGATACATGGGATCCACGACTAGCCAATGCTCCATGTCAGTGTTCTATTCTCGCAACTTGGGACTGGACGACTTACTCGGTCCAGCACGTTCAAAGACTTGGGTAGCAGCAAATCCCTGTTCGTGGAAGGACTAGAGGGATCGTTGGCATCCCACGCGCACGCCGACGATATTGTGAGACAAACCTGATGATCGCTGCAGCAAGCTGCTGTGTACCCGACGCTCAGCTCAGGACTGTACATCACCGCCATCCTGGTCACCAACTCTGCAACCTCGGGCGTGCCAATTCTGGGTGCATGCGTGTGAGTCGAATGATGGAACAGACGAATGGAATGAGACGCGCGTCTTTGGTAAACCGAGCTGCGGAGGTTCGCCTGGAGCGTGGTATGCGAGCATGTCGGCCTGTATCATCAGCGTCACGTTGGCGTTTTTTGCGCGCAACTCGCCTGCAGCGGTGATGCAGTGACCGAAAAGGCAAAAGACGGGACGACGTACGTGCATAGGCTCTCGATCCGCGCAGCCCCTGCTCTTCGCCTGCGAATGCGACGAGTTCGACGTTGGTGTGAAACGTGATGCCGAGTTCGTTGATGCGGTGAGCGATGGCGAGGAGGGAGATGGTACCGGAGCCATCGTCATTTCCACCGGGCGCCTGTGACTCGATGCCACGTCAGGACAGGATCATGCAAACGAACGAAATGAACTCACGCGTGGAGAGCCAAAGGACCCACGCGAGTCATAGTGGCCGGATATCAACACGACCGAGTGGGTGTCTACCGTGCCGGTGTATTTACTGTCGTCGATGGATCAGCACCCGGACAACCACCCGCGGGGCACATACCAGACGACGTTGGGTGCAAAGCCATCCAAGAACGACCTCAGCTCGCACGCTGCACCCGCCTGTTCAAACTGTGTCTTGAGCCACGCGGCGGCGACACGCGCGCCCTCTGCAAACGAGTGACGCGACTCGATTCCGGAGGTGCCGTCTTCGTTGGTGAGATAGCGAATGTCGCTGCGCATGCGGGCGATGGAGAGGCCATTGACGATGCTGGCGACGATGGGGTCGAATTCGAGGGATGCGAGGAGCTCGCGGACGTGGTTGATCGCTTGCTCTGGGACGGGGTAGTATTTGGAGGGGGTGGGTGGGATCGGGGAGGCCTTCCAGTAGCGGGGGAGGAAGGAGGAGAGCGACTCGGATTCGTTTGGGACGGCGACGAGCGCGGTGTCGCGGTCGTGAAAGAGCAGCTGCGAGACGGGCGGGGATGCGAAGACGGTCTGGTGGTCCTCGGCGCTTGGGACGGTGACCGCACGGAGCCAGCCAAAGAAGTCGGCCACCTGAGCGTCGTATGCGGTCGTTCGGAGGGTCGCGTCGATGGCGGATTCTTGGAGCCAAACGAGCTGGGCGTCGCCCGCCGGCAAGGGGACGACGAGGCCAGGTTGTACCCACTGGCTCACACAGACGGACTCGGTGGGCTTGAAGACGGCCTGGTCGCCGTAGAGGCCATAGAAGCTGTTTTCAAGACACGGCGGGATGGCCTGTGCAACGATGTCGGCGTACGGGACAGCGAGGAGAACATGCGTGGTCATCGTGTCCAACGTGTACGACTAGTCACTTCTTTGGTCCCACCGACACGATCCACTTCTTTGGCACACCCTTTGACAACAAAAACTCGGTCACCTTCTTGATGTGCTTTCCCTGTACATGCACCTCCCGCCCCGACGCGTTGCCAGGTATGGGCGACACTACCAGCACGATGAGCAGGCAACTTGGCCGGTCATCAGACACGTACCAGAAGTCGCACACGCACATATCCGTTTGAGCTCGTCTGCCATCTCCTCTCCCTCGAGAAAGAACGGCTCGAAACCCGTCACAAACGTACTTGCCTTTCTACCTTGTCGTCGCGTCTTGACCACCACCGAAATGGGCTTCACCTGTCCCTTTCTACCGACCGTGAGTCTCCTTCCCGCGCCGACATGCCCATGACGCACTTGAGCACTGGATCTTTTCCCTCTGCCTGTATCTCGTACCAGCTCTGCATCTTCTGAGAGAGTCTCCGCACAACCTCTTCTCGCTTCAGGAATTCGACGTTCTCGTTCCCTTTTGCACATACCGTCGAGAGCAGCACCTCGTCTACGCCAACGTTGACGTACGATTGATCTTGCGCATTCGTGAGTTGTCGCGCGGAGATATAGTCGTTCACTGCCGACTTCAAATCCGACCAACTGTATAGCGCCGAGGAGCTGCACCATTACATCAACCTCGGCGAATCTGTCTGCAAAAACGAAACCAGAGACCACGTACTCGGACCCTCCCTCGGAAAAAAACTGGTCAGATCCACTCGCTGCATGTGGCTTCCACAATTCTTTCACCTCCATCTCTCGCACCTTGGTCCTTTCCTCCTCTTCTTTTCGCTCTCTTCTCTCTTCCTTGATTTGTACGTCCCAGAGTGACGTATACGGTCGATGTGCACCCACGTCTGGGTGCGTCGCCGACACACTCAGCACCAGCGCTTCCGGTTTGATGTCCTTCACCGTCAGAATACCCTGCTTGGCCAGATATTTGAGAAATGCAAGCAGAGATTTGTGACTGGAGTGCTTGACGTCGATCTGTGGGTACCAAGACGGCGCGTCGTCGTCATCATCATCATCAGACAGGGACTTGTGAGGAAATCCCGCGGGTCGGAAGGGCAGGATGTATGACGAATAAAAGGTGCTCGCCGGTATCGGAAAAGACGCAGGGGTAAAGGACTTGAGCGTGGTCCCGATAGCTTGGAGAACGGCCGCACGCAAGATATCCGAGACTTCTGCTGGGCTGTCGATCTGGGCGTGCTTTGCGAGTGGAACAGACTCACCTTCCTTGGTGAACGCCGGTTCGCTCGGAGCGGAGGTTGGGGTTTTTGGGACAGAAGCGGGCGCGAGCGACTCAGTCGGTGGTGGGGCGCCGTTCGACCCGCTCGGATCATTGGCCACATCGTCCGCACCAGACGCCTGTTTCTCGTCAGCGTCAATCGGTCCCGTCTTCAGCGTGTCCTCGTCCTTGGTTCCCCCTTCCTTGACCTCGGTTTCGCCGGGAGGGTTCGTCTTGTTTCCCATGGTAAACAGGTGGTCTTTCCAGGTGTGCAAGACGTGCACGGCTTTCCCCTTTGCACCTGCCTTCAACGTGTCCAAGTCCACTGCCAGCCGTCCGACTGCAAGTGGAGGCCCACACGTCGAGGGAGATTCTGTTCGTTGTACGACGCTGACGAGCTGTTGCGGTGACACGGCTGGGCTGGATATCTGAACGACTACGTGGGTGGGTCAAGTCCTCTTACCAGTCATGGCGGTTCGGTGCCAGATACTTACCACCAGGGATCATGAGATCAGCACCCTCAACGAGGACGGGTATGACAGAGGCTGGTGTAGAGATGTACGGAAGTAGGTCGTATTTCTTCCACAAGGTGTAGACTATGCCGCGAATATGAGAGGGTGCAAATGCAATATCAAAAGTAAGCAATACCTGTAGGGATCAGATCACCCGCATCCTTTCCGATGGTAAACCAGAGGGGATCGCCGTCGGACGATAGATAGACAACCTACGACACAGGTGGAGACATGTTTTTTGAGGCAATGTCAATGCTTACACCAGGATCGTTGGTGTATGTTGCCATCTTTTGCGACATGAGGCCACCTGGTACGAGCAGATCACCCATTTCAGGGGATTCGATGCCATATGCTTGTATGACGCGCTGCTTGAGCTTGCGCCGATCAGAGCTGCGAAGTGGTGCTGTGGATCAAGCAGCCATTTTCGCCAGCTCGCACTCTAATAAATGAAGACATACCCGACGTTTTGGTATTCGATAACGGCCTTTTGAACATGGTTGGTAGTACTAGTACTATGAGGACCTGCCTAAAAGGGCAATGTAAGTCGATACTGCGGGAACTTGGCAAGTTTTGCGACAAATGCCTCGAGCGACCTCGGAACGTTTCTCGAGGACACACTCGTCCTCCGTAAAATCAGCAGCAAGCTCTTCAAAAAATAGGGACAATGGCGAGGGAACCTCGTCAGGCGTTCGAAATCCAATCTTCAACACCGAGCGGTTTGGCCAGCATATCCTCAAGAATCCCCAGATCGCACAAACGTATGCGTCCGTTTATGCCGACCCAACAGCTTGATCACACTTTTTCTACCACAGGATTGTAGACAAGGTGTGCTATCCCGTTTATCAAGGCGTTTCCAAGCTGACGTCCTTCCAGGCGAATCTTCGCCCCACAGACAAGGTCCTGGAAGTCGGTCCAGGTACTGGAAATCTGACGGTCCGCATCCTCGAAAAAGCCAAACATGTCACTGCGGTAGAGATGGACCCCCGCATGGCAGCAGAGGTCACCAAACGTGTCCAGGGAAAGTACGCAACGCTCTCCCTTTTCTTTCCCATCCAATCCCAACTCGCTTTGCGATGCCAGGCCCGAACAACGAAAACTCGACATCATCATCGGCGATTTTGTCAAAGCCGACCTGCCCTATTTCGACGTGTGCATATCCAACACGCCGTATCAAATCTCGTCGCCACTCGTCTTCCGCCTGCTTTCCCATCGACCGATATGTCGTGTCGCTATCCTCATGTTCCAGCGCGAGTTTGCCCTTCGATTAGTTGCCCAACCTGGCACAGAGTTGTGGTCGAGGCTGTCTGCAAACGTCCAACTGTATTCCAAGGTGGACCTGCTCATGCATGTCGGGAAAAACAACTTCCGACCGGCGCCGTTGGTGGAGTCATCCGTAGTGCGCATGGCGCCGCTTGATCCACCGCCACCGGTCAAGTTTGAAGAATTTGATGGCCTCACACGAATAGTGTTTTCACGGAGGAATAAGACAATTCATGCGACATTTATGGCAAAAGGGGTCATAGACATGCTCGAAAAGAACTGGCGGACGTGGTGTTCGTTGCAAAGCAAGGTAATCGATGTTGAAATGACACATCAGGATGGCCATCTTATTCCTTTTAGATGGTCGATGACAGCGTGGGTATGAAGGCCAGAGTGGAAGAGGTCTTGAATTCGACGGGGTACTCGGAGCAGAGGGCTGCCAAGATGACGATCGACGATCTATTAAAGTACGCGGTGTTCTTGCGTGTTTATGTCAGTAATCTGACGCCTCTGCGGCAGATTGCTGTCTGCTTTCCACGATGAAGGCATGCATTTTGCGTAGCTAGTCTCTTGTACTTGCAAAGTGGTTCGGTCTCGAGAGAACACCTGAACATGAAACTGGCTCGGTATGTGATTGGTCCTCGCTGCAATTGAAATGCGGATATCATCTGTGCCAAAGACGATTCAATCTTTCCACCCTTCCGTGATTCACCGAGAGTATCCAAATGAAGGGAACATCATGGTCAATCTTGGACCACTATAAATGAAGGGGACGTACACGGACCACATCCACACCACAACCATCCATGCCACTGACCGAGCAACAACGCAGCGCGCTCGCCGCAGTCCGTGAGCTCATCAATGTCACCGTCGTTCTTTCTGGGATCGCCGATCCTATGGAAGTGCGTGCACGACAGCCGCAGCCAGTATATCTCCCACCTGACGTGACGGTTCGCATCGAGATTGCTCCTCCATCCTCTAACCCACACCCCCTCCTCCTCAATACCGGCGCGCTCAGAGCGCCTGAGCGTGTTCCCACCTACTTTTACGCCCTCCAAAACGATCGGGCTGACGCGGAGGCCGCGGACACCCACGTCATCTTCTTCATCCATGGCGGGGGGAATATCGTTGGCCATCCCACCATGGGCCCTTATATCCAATTTTTCGCCCAGATACTCCGTACACTCGCCTCGCGAGCCGGGGATGCCAGCAAGTGCGTGTTGGTCGCACCAAGCTACCGTCTTGCCACAGCCCCGGAGAACGCTTTCCCCGCCGCGCTGCAGGACCTGGTAGCCGCGTACGACTATGTCCTGGACAAGGGATACAAACCGTCCAATATCTTTCTTGCGGGGGACAGTGTTGGTGGGAACCATGGTCGGTTCCTTCTCCCCTCTCTTTTGCGCAGGGTTGACGTTGCCTGATAGCTGTGGTGTTGACCTATCTTGCCCTGCAGTCCGACCGGCCATCGCCGCGTGGCATCGTCGCCCTTGCACCAGCGGCGGTTACCACACCTGGTCCGCCGAGCGACGAGGTTAGGACACGCGCCACCAGCGACATCATCCCTCCGTCCAAGGGCGAGCTCGCGGTGAATGCGTACCTCGGTGACTCGGGGGCTGCATGCTCGGACCCTCTGATATCTGGGGCGTTTATCCCCTTTAGTGTCTCTTGGCCGAGAATGCTGGTCCTGGTTGGCACTGCAGACTTGCTGATCGATTCGTCCCGCGAGCTCGCAAAGAACATGGAGGACAAAAAGGGACTGGTTGAACTTGTAGAGTACGACGAACGTCCGCATGCGTGGTGGGTTTTGCCAAACATCTTTCCAGAGGATGTCCGAGATGCAACGGAAAGAATTGCTCACTTTATTGTCGATGTTTGATCCACTCGTAGACCGCTTGTCTGAGTAGTAGTCAATCACATGACCCTTGTAATAAAACCACGTGACGTTTACAAGTCGTGTCTTGTCTTCAAGTTCAAGTTCATGGGCGTCGCTGGCTTGTGGGAGGTAACGATGATTCGGTGGTGATCAAGCTTGGTTATTCATGTTGATTTGGCAGGTTCTACGCCCCGCTGGGCAAGTTCGCTCGCTGACAGATCTCGCTGTCGAGGATGGCTTCAATACTAATACTCGTCATCGCGGCTTTCGCATCGGCATCGATGCCTCCATCTGGTTCTTCCATGCCGCCTATGGCAGAGAGGGCGAGAACCCAGAACTACGCACACTCTTCTTTCGTTGCTGTCGCCTACTTCAAACACCTTTGCTCCCTCTCTTCGTCTTTGATGGTCCAAACAGACCCGCTGTCAAACGCGGAAAGCGCGTCGGTGGAAACACACACTGGCTCACCCAGGGTATGAAGAACATCATTGACGCGTTTGGTTTCGAGTGGTGGATCGCACCAGGGGAAGCCGAAGCCGAACTCGCCTATCTCAACCGAATCGGTATCATCGACGCAGTACTCAGTGACGACGTGGACAACTTTCTCTTTGGTGCTACCATGGTCATTCGAAAGTGCGTGGTGTCTTTTTCGTCGGCTGCATTGTTTGATCTTTTCAGTCCGAGCAATACGCTCTCAGGCAATCGTGCCCACCCTGTCAAAAACGCGCAAGGAAAGGATGATGGAAACCATGTCATCACATATCGAGCGGATGTTATCCTCTCCGATCCTTCTGTCGCCCTATCTCGTTCGGGCACCATCCTCATCGGTCTCCTCTCGGGCGGTGACTACATCCCAGCTGGTCTCCCCGGATGTGGTCAAAAGTTTGCAACCGGCCTCGCCCGTGCAGGTTTTGGGGATTCCCTCTTCGAAGCCGTCAAGGAACTCAGAGGTACCAAACTTGACATTTTCCTCGACAAGTGGAGACAAGACGTCAGACAGGAACTCAAGACAAACAAGAGTGGTCTTTTGCCTTCAAAGAAACCTTCTCTCGCTGCATCACTCCCGGACGACTTTCCTTCTCTACCCGTCCTGATGTCCTACGCGGATCCTCTCACTACTGAAAAGTCGGGTAAACGCAAGGCCCAGCCCGGCATGTGGAGAGACGATCCGGACCCCATGAGAATTGCAGCTCTTTGTGAGCTTTACTTTGAGTGGGGCGTCAAAGATATTATCGTGCAGAGGTTCAGAACTGTTCTCTGGCCCGGTATTGTCTGCCGGGCGGTCCGTAGGGCTATCGTGGATAGGGATGGACGTCAACTCCCCACACATTTTGTACGTCGTTCCAAGAGCGAGGACGAAGAAGACGAAGATACCGCGGGTCCTTCATCGCCCACAAAACAAATCTCATCCACACTTTCCGCGCTTGTACTGTCAACCCCCCCGAAGAAATCCAAGGGTACAAGTTCCCCTGACCCGTCTTCATCCGAGCCCTTCACACTGGCTTCACTTGTCCCGCTCACCTCTCCCGCATCACCTAGCTCATCTCGTTCCACGTCTCGTTGCCAGTCTCCCCTCCTCCTGGAGGTGCTTTCCCAGCGCACTCATGCTTCTACCGACGCGACACTGGAATACCGCCTTCTCGTCGACCCCACCATTCTTGTCGAGCGAGCAGAGAGTGGCGTGAAAGGCCTCCGACCTCCCCTCATCGGCGGACTGTTCGGAATCGACCCCGAAGACGAAGACGATAGCGCACTCAGCCAAGACGCGGATGAAGGCGGGAACGACAACGGTATCGAGCGGCTAGAGACCGCCGCTGGCGCCGCAGCCAAGTCGGGTACGAAGAAACGCAAGGCACGCCGAGAGGTCCCGACGAACCCGCATCGCATATGGTTGCCTGCGTCCATGATACGGGCTGCTGCACCTGCATTGGTGGAGGCGTATGAGGAAAAGGTGAGGGTGCGTGAGGAGAAGAAGACGAAGCGTGGGACAAAGGGAGGACGAGGGGGACGTGCAGGGACGGGATGCAAGGCGGCGTCGAAAGGGACGCGTACGAGAGATGTGAACGAGGATGGCGATGAGTTGGTACCTGGGCCTTCTGCGACCAAGACCACGGCAGTGGTCAAACCAAAGGCCAAGGCTGTCAAGGCTAGCGGAAGGAGGGGGAAACAGAAACAGGCGTCGGAGGCACAAGACGATGCGTACGAGTACTTTGACTTGAGCGCTGGAGAGAGCCCTCGTTCATCTGATGAGGAGGGGGTCAAAGAGTGCACAAAGGGAAAAGCAAAGACAATGCAGACGGACGCCACAATGGGGACAACAAAGGTGGGTGTAGCAAAAACTAACACGACGAGCAGGAAGGCAACGACCACTAGCACGGTGAAAGAGTCGTTCAAAACCACGAAACCGTCTACTACGAAGGCGACAAAATCAAAACCATCTACATCTCGACCCCCTGCAGTCAAGGCACCTGGACTAAATCCTGCAGTTTCGAGGCGCATATACGAAAAGGAAGAAGAGGAATCTACGGACGTCGAAGCCCTTCCTCCCATGCCGAAATTTTCACGTCCGCTTGATATCATCCGTGCCAAATCCAAACCTAATACTGCCCCTCCCAACCCGACTTCCAAGTCGAAATCAAAACCAACAACCGCTTCAAAGTACGATGAAGAATCATCATCTCCTAGCTCACCACCCCTTCGACCCTCTGTGTCTAAACCCGGCGCATCAAGTCTGCCTTGTCGACCAACTCAGCCAGCCCCCCAGACGAGGAAAAAACCAGTGTTCGTCGATGTCTCAGACTCGGATTCAGACATTGAGGTAAGCGATGTCCGACGCCAGTTGTCTGGCACGACAGGGACAGAGACGATGACTACCCACGACGAAGTTGGTGATATGGTCAGTTTTGCCTCCACCACGTGGGTCGAAAACTAATCTTCGTGGATAGAGCGTGAGCGTTGGTGCGGGCAAAGTTTTATCAACCTCAAAATCCAAAAAAGCCTCGGGAAGAGTGGTGGACGGTGTGATCGACCTCAGAGCGAAAAGAAACGCAGTGGAATCAAGTAGTGCTCCGTCAATGGATACCACTTCTGCGCCTGAACGCCTCGTCACAGGCGCAAGTACGAACCTGGTTCCAGGCGTGAACAGCGGCGCGATCAACCCCACTTCAATTTCACGGTCACCGTCGAAATTAGCTCACATCCTCCTTCCCCAATCAGCCTTAGAAAGCGACGAAGAGGCAAGTGATGACGAATTGCCGACATTTCATCGTGGTTCTGCCAAATCGAGGACAGAGAAGGCGACGACGGTTTCCCGCCCTGCTCCTCGGCCATTTCCAATGCAATTCGCGTCCGAGTCGTTCGTATCTCCACGCGTTTCGAGGTTCAAGGAGAGAGATGGCGACGATGGCGACGGAATCGAAATTGTGGATGTGTTTACTACCCCACGTGCGCTTTCGCCGCCACGTTCCCCAATACCGAACCCCTCGCCTATCAAATCTCTGTCAGCCAATGGCTCGACGGGGCCTGTTTCATTTGTCATGTCAAAGCAGTCCGACGGATTTCCTACAAGTCCTACCGTCGCCACATCCTGGACCGATGCTGAATCGCACAAAAAGACGAAGCCACGCTGTCGTATTTCGTCCGATGCAGACCCGCGCGTATCTGGGAACAAGAGCGACGGAACCCTAAAGTCACCACGTAAGTCTGCGGCGCATTCGTCTCCGCGCCACATCCCTATTGCGTGCGGACGTGCCTCGTCCCCGACACCACCGGGCCTGTTTCATACTTCTCGCGCGGACGACGCCGTGTTGTGGACCGGTGCGAATGACACTGGCATGGCGTCAGACCGTCGTCGGGTATCACAGCCTGAGGATCCTGGATCTGCGTATCCAAGTCATGACAGGGAATGGAGACCTCGGCCGAGCGACAGTAGTGCGATTTACATCTCCAGTGGGTCCGAGGACGAACGCGATGGAAAGCTCGGTGTTGGCGGTGACCAAGGGGGTGACGAGGCAGGGGCGTACCGTGATCAGGATCGGAATGAATGGACGGACCGGGAGGTGGATGGATGGGCGGATACGGCCATGATATTGTCTGCGCCACCCTCTCCCGCTTCACCCGAGCTTGTTCCGCCCGTTCCAGCTGGAGAGGAACTTACTCATCTTGCGCGTCCGTCCAAGTTTAAGCCTGCCCCTCCCACTGCCACGCATCCACCATCGGCCAAACCTCAGACTACCTCTGCCAGCGGCATGAATATGACACACGAGGGAAAGACCGTTGCTCCTCGCTCTGGACCTCGCGCTCCTTTACTTGTCGCACGCGCCAAACGGAGCATGGTTCAGGATGATAATGACATCATTGACCTTACCTCGGACTAGACCTGCATCCTTCTTTCTCACATTCACCCATATTTGTGTATTCGGATTGGTAGCAGTTTTAGAACATATCCCATACATCCCATGCATCCAGCATATTGTACCGTCCACAAAAGCGCCTCGTTGAAAGCTCAGGTTAAGCCTGAACCTTCCTTTTGTCAAATCAGCCACGACAGAATCGCAAGTTTAGTGGGCCTTACTCGTTTTTGGGATGAAAGGAATCAGCAATTATACTCCCTGCTTCCCCCAGGTCCTTACTGATCTGCATCCACAGGGAAAGAGATGCCGACGGTAAAGCCGGCGATGAGCTTGTTGGGGTCGACTGCCTCTTTATGTTCAGAGGACCTGACAACCTGGGAGCCGCCTTTGCCTCCTTCAACCTCTTCTAAGCCATGATCTATCATGATACGAAAGAAAAGTTGCCCACCTGGTAGGACGGGGGGATCTTTGCTGCATTCCACTCAATCGGCGCAGCCGAGTCACTGTCAGAGTGTCAACAAACCACGGCATGTCCGTTTGCCGATTTACTTGCCGAGCAGGTGCGGGGATGGACATGACTGGGCTAACAACAGCCACGACGAAAGCTACACAGAACACAGAACGGCAGCGCATCTTGTGGTTTATGATAAATTAAAGGAGTTGTTGTTATTGGGCCGTCAACGGCAAGCTGTTGGTAGTTGAAAGGATAGATTAAAAGGCTATCGAAGTCATACTGTCAGCAGGTCGATGCGGTATAAGTATATGAACTTACCAGCCAGTACCTATGAGCCGAATCGAATGGGCTAGAGTGGGAGGCTGAGCAAAAAGCGAGTATATATATTCCTTGAATGAACGCGTACCTCTGATCAGCTCGCCTACGGCCGCGGTCATGGGACGGACCATGAAACGGCTTGAGGATGACATCGCGTGATACTGGTACGTATCACGCGATGTCATCTTCAAGCCGTTTCATGGGATGGTGGTGACTGTTATGATAGCTGTTTGGCAACTGCGTTTTGATGATCAAACTGGCATGACATCGTCTCGCAGCGGAGTTCAACACTTTTTCTTTGTTCCCCCTCCACGACCGACGTTGGTGACAGCCCTCTCAGTGATCTCGCAACCTTTTGAAGTCCGAGGGTTTCACTACCATACATTACCCTGAGCAAGGTGTTATCTGTTTATCTAACAATGGCTCGCAGAAGATTTGGGATCGTGAGACGGGCATTTGTATTTCCAGAAGCCCTTAGGTCAACTATTTCGAGCGTTGAGGGCTGAGGCAACAAGGCTACTACTACAGTATAAGTAACAGGAGCGAACATCGAATGCGGCTTTCGAAACATGCGTCGTAAAAGACAAACATTGAGAGGGAACTATGACTGTGAGGTGTGACATGGATACACGAATGAATGAGGGCTTTGCAAGCGTGTTGATATATCTTTGACTTGATGATGCCGAGGAAGAGAAAATAAAACTCCAAACGAATGGCCATAGAAATGAGCGAGAAGAATAAACGAAAAAAAAGAAAAAACCACTACCTGTGGGCCGAGAGCCCACTTTTTTCCAACTTTCACCGGGACGACTTGGATCCTGCTCAGTAAGCCATTGTAAAGTTCCTCGACCCTTGCTCTCCAATCACGCCTTCCCCACCTTCTCTGTTTCCAGTTGTACCACTCCTTGAGGCATCCTCCATGTTCCTCATGAACCTCTTCACCACTTGCAGCCTCTGTCTCCAATTGGTGATGACTTCCACCTCCATCTCGTCTCGTTCCGTCTTCTCAAACACGTTCGCGAACCAGTCGCCGAGTAACGTGAGCTGCCTCACTAGAAGGGGAAGTTTTTCCGCGCTGATGAGCTTGAAACATCCGACCGGTGTAAAGTCTTTCATTCCGTTTGCCCGTTGGACCGTCACCTTGAAATACTCATTCTCGGCTTCGTGCGGAGGGGTAGTCGTGCCCGTACCCACCCCAGAGGGCCCAAGGAGCGGAGAATGCAAGGGAGAAGGCTTGACATCCACCGGGAGAGTGCCAGGGGCGCTCCTGAAATTCGAAAACGCGGCAATGGCACCCAACGAGTGAGGCTCGATAACGATGTTCAGAAACTGGAACTGCGTCGCGAGCGTATCAAACTTGTATGGCCTTCCCCCATCGTTCCACACGATCCTGACATAGTCATTGCCAATGTGTCTCTTTTTGTTCACGCAGTATTCATCGTCGGCTGCGTTGGGCATCATCGTGGCAGTATGAAAGAGGACTTGGCCAATGTCATCCCACCACGCGTATGCGTATTCTCCATCTTCGTCATGGTTCAGACCACCAGCGTAAACATCGACTTGTCCACGGAGGTTGATAAGACGCCCGATCCCTTCAAGGAAACGGGTATATGCGGGAGAGCCGTAAGTATTTCGGAGGATCTCGAGCTCGTGGGTTTGGCCAGGGGCAACATACATGATACCGACTTTGTGTGTGTCGATGACAGGCGTGCGGTCAAGGTTTCGGAAGAGGGCGGGGAGGGCAGACTCATCAATAATTCGACGATGCGTGGGGGCGCTGGGGTACGAAGAAAGTTGAAGTGGTAGGAACGACGGGTCCACCATGACTTGTTTTCGACGTTGGGAGGGGGCAGTCTTGCTCCAAACATAGCCTGTGATAGGGTCTGGAGATGGGAGCGCAGGAACCCCGCTGGAGGCTGGGGTTAGGTCTCGGATCTCCTGTTCGTATGCGTGTCAAACTCGATGGCAAATATCAAACAAGCCTCGCTTACGTTGATACCGCTGGCCAACTGCCCCGTTTCCTCCACAGGATCGGGTCGCTCAGCTTTGGCTTCCTCTCTTTCCATAAGTAGACCAGCGGGCAAGGATACCATATCCGGGTCAACTTCCCCAGGTCCAATAAGCGGCACGTTTTCCAACTTGCAGATGAATTTGGTAAACCCGGATGGACGCCTCGAAGTAATCTCGACCCAACCCAATCGTGCCAGCGTACGGATGGTAACAATCGCATTGCCCATCAGCCATGATTTTTCACTGATCGCAGGCTCTGATGAAGTGTGGTTTGTGGTGTTAGGATTCATGACGATTTCACTTAGCACCGAGTTCGCAGGCCGAGGGTCAGCACTGGCGTAGGTGTATCGGGCCAGCCAATCAAAGCACACCTCCGTCGGTTCATCAACCTCGGGCCTCTCCTCGTTCGCCAAAAGTAGTTGCCTAGTGATGTATGGAATGTGTCGCGGCCGATCGGGGAGCCTCACGGCTAAA
Source organism: Pulveroboletus aff. annulatus (assembly GCA_038094595.1). NCBI lineage: Eukaryota > Fungi > Basidiomycota > Agaricomycetes > Boletales > Boletaceae > Pulveroboletus > Pulveroboletus aff. annulatus. The sequence continues at coordinate 142,826 of JBBPTX010000020.1, read as the reverse complement.
AACCAAACATAGACAACATAGAAAGAGATCATCCGCACATATTGTGACATCGCCCAAGAGATAACAGGCGTTGCTCCGGGGCGATTGTGATGTTGAAGATATTGCAAAGCGACACCGAATACCATCTTGAAGTCGTCTTCGCGCAGGTTGGCATGCAGTTTGGGAATCGACCCAATGATGGAAAGGAAACTGAGAATGTGGACGGCCATGGCGGGATTGGACATGATTTGCGAAAGCTTCTCAAGGAGAGGAAGAAGGCTACGTTTGACGGACGACGTCAGTTCAAAAGCCGAAAGCGTGAGGGCATGGAGGCAACAGATGATCGTCGAGGGCTGTCCGTTCAATCCTTCCCTGAGCACATCGACGATGGCATGCCGGAGTGGCAGCTCGAAGCATCGTCGATAGCTTATCAAGACCGATAGAGTATGATATGCAAGGCCATGCGCATCTCGCGCTTTAAGACCCATAGGCCATCGCTCAATGCAGGACCCTAGATCCCCGGCGGTGACCCCGGAGCAAATCACCGTCAGCAACCTAGCGATAAGCGAACGGCATTTCGGTCCACAGAAAAAATGCTTGTTGGCCAATTGCAAGGGGAGGTGGCACAACACGTAGGAGAGAATATCCCAGTTTTTCTCTTTTTCGAGTATACCCAAGATAGTCAAGAGGTAAGTGTCGATTGCGATGACGCGAGAGGATTCCTGTACTGGGTCATAAGACACGATTCCTTCACTAGGCGCATCCGCATCGATCCCGAGAAATGGCAGTGTCTCTGGAATCGACCAGAGGATTTCTCTCCATTTTGCGCAAGTCAAAACAGAGTGAGGAGGTGAAATAGGTAGTGGGGCCCTTGACCGGCTTCTACTTGATGCTGGCTGTGAGGGTATGATGGTTCGTCCGCGTGAAGCCCTCCTGCCATCACGCTCCTGTACACCTTTTGACCGACGGGAAGGGAGCTCTTCTGGGAGGGCATCAATAGATTGCCCACGCTCATCCTGATGTACTGAGTCGGGTCCACGTCCAATCAGCGAAGCTAGACTAACACTGAGCCCATCTGGGTCACAATGCGCTTCGACGAAATAGACGCGATGATCCCGATCGGCTCGCAGACGCATCAGAAATTGCAAGGCAAAAATCCGCGCCCGTGGGCATCTTGCATCGGCCGCGATCTGTAAGACGATTTGGTATACGGAGATGGCAAAGTCGATATTCTCTTGCGCTAAAGAGTATGGCGTGAACGCGAGCTGGCTGAATATCGCAACTAGTGAGACTACTGCGAGAGATGCCCGGGTAAATGTTGGCTCTGGCGATGGTGTGGAAACGAGGGGTGGTGGTGGACTATCAGACTGTTCTTGTGAATGCTGCGACTGCGAACGCGACCCTGCGAGTGTCGACAGCAAAGACATGACAGATGGCAACCCCGAATCCCGGACGGAGCTGGTGCGGTACTCAGATTGTCTTCGAGAGAGAACAGGGGATGCCATAGTTGGAGTGCCTCCTGACAGGGATATAAGAGGACTGGGGAATGGTGCTTCTGTCGTATTTACAGAAGCGGTGTCGTCGTCATCCTCTACGATACCATCCAGAGCCACCACTTTGAGTAACTCGATCATCTCCCTGGTTGATGTGCACGAAGGAGAACTGGAGGAAGGATCGGCTGATAGGGTACGCTGATTGACCATGCGCAATACGACTTCATCGGCGAGAATCCTAGCCATAACCATGTTGGCGGAAGTATCCGAGCCGTCGTTTGCGTCCCTCTGGCAAAACTTGAACACAAGTTCTGCCAAGTCCATCCTGTAGCTGTGCATGTCCTTCAAAGAATCATAGATGGTTTCGAGCACCTTCATGACCTCGAGTCGTGTGAGAGGGCGTGTGGGACCAAAAATAGTCGCATTCGACAGGATATTGTCCCAGTTCCGCAACCAGTCCGGCGAGGCGGGGGATAAGTCATGTTGTTCAAACATGACTGCAGGGAGTTTGGCGGTATCCGTGTCAGTCAGGTGATCAGCGATGGACAGGAGAGTCGTAGAGAGCGAAGGATTCATATACGTAGTGTGCTCGCGTGCCAAGAGAGTTGTCAACGTTCGTAAAAATGGTGTTGGGGCATCAGTAGGCTGTGATAATGGAATGATCATAGATGCATCATCTAGATTTCTACCAATGCCAAAATCAGTGTTTCGGCCAGCAGATAACAAGAAGGGACGTACTTAAGGGGGCGCACAAACGATACGAAATGACGTAGAGTCTCGCCGGCAATACTGGCTTCCTCTTCGTCCATATCGACACCGTCTTCCCTTTCATCAAACTCTTGGAAAATGTCCTTCAAAGTTCCTGCGGCTTCATCCAGTATACGATCCCTGTCGATTCGAACAGCCTCATCACACTCCACAGTAGCCCGCTTTGCCCACGCTTCCAAAGATTTGCACAACATACGCCCCAACTTTAACAAATCCCAGCCTGACAAGTCATCTTTGGACCACGCACGCTCCATCAAATCCTTTTCGAGGTCCATGTGGCTGGGAGCCCCGGAAGCTGCGTAAGTGACAGTGCTCATTCTACTGATGTACGCTCTCGCCATCTTACTGCAAAGCGCCTGGCGGATGTCAAAGCGTAAGGTTCGATGGGCGCCAAGGGATGTCAACAGACTGTGAGAGTCCATTATTTGATCGGTAGGCGATAAATGCCGTTTGAGTATCATCATGCATGATGCGCCATAAGGCCCTGAGAAAAGGGAGTGTAACATTCTTTGTATCCGTTCTTCGAGACCCACAGGACCGCGTGGGCGGCCGCCGGTCACGGACAGGCGAGGCAACGGAGAAGCAAAGAATGCTTGAGCCCGGAATAGAAGAGGAAGAATAAGGGTGAGTATTTTGGGAGCGAGATATTTGAGTTGGGAGTGCAAATGATCAAGGTAAATAGTGGTCATCAATTCTGCAGGATGCCGAGAAGGATGGACAGCGGAGGGCGGGACAGAACGAAGGGACACCGAAGAAGAGTGCCTCTTGTGTCCGTTGGATGCTGCTTTAGCGGAAACGGATTGCTCGTTTGACCCAGTTGGAGAAGGGATCGGGATAGCGTCCGAAGGTGGGAAGGGAGGCGGGAGATCCAGCGTTTTGGAAACCAAAGATGCATAAGACTGGAGAATACTGGCAAGGTCTCCCTCTGAGATGCGTGCGACGGCCTCTGGACGTTCGAGGACAGAAGACACAAAGGCCGCGAGAAGCTCGACGCTTCGCTCCCGATCAACACATTCAGAAGGGTCACAGGAGAGGTACGCTTCGAACGCGCCGTCTATCCAGCTTTTTAAGAGACTGATCAAAGGTATCTCGATGCCAAAGACTTCGCTCGCTCCTTTGGTGAGAGCACGGAGGGCTCGCAGACGGGCGTCGCCGACCTCTGGGGACCAGGAGGTGTGCAAAAGGAGAGAGCAATGGGCGAGCCTATCTGAAGTAGATATTTTGCCGTCATAAGCCTCCCAATACGCAGCCATGATCTCGTAGCCTGCACATTGTAGCTGCGTGGGTGAATCAACGCCGCAAAGGGAACCTAGGAGAGGGTTCAGGACCGCAGCCTTTGGAAGTGGTGACTGGGTAGAAATGACGGCTGCCAAGGTACGAGCATGGGCCAAACTTGGGACTGCAGGCGGAGATAGGGCTTCCACGAGAGCATCAAATGAAAGTACCTGGGGCTGGGGCTGAGGTGCGGGGGTTGACATAGTCTCTACCCTGGGTCTACGCCAGCCAGTGAAAGAAGGAAAGGTGGTCGTGTTCGATCTTTGTCTGTTCTTTGGACCGCCATCTGGGTCTGCCTGGGGACGGGCCATGTAACTGGGAGGGTGTGATGTTCCTGCCGGAGGTGCCATGAGGCACTTGATGTGGGTGTGTCCAAGTTACTCACCAGTTGTGCGGCGTGCACGACGTCGCTGGAGGAGGAGAAAAGAAAGAAATGGGCTTTTGTGTCGTCAAGGATCGTACAGGGAATCGCAGCTCAAGCTTGCTGAAATGAGCTGCCAGTGCCCAAGTGCGGTAATTTACAAAGTCCACCTTTACGTTGGTCATTTATCTCTTCCGAAAGACCCCGAACACCACCTAATGTCGTCTACCACAGAATGTGCTACACTTCAGAGCTACTGCACGACGTCTGTTCTCGATGCAGATCTGCAGACGATCGAGCATGAATACGGAAGTGGACGGCTGCGAAGACCAGGCGCGTGTATCGTTAACTCCGTTCGGTCGGCCAATAAATTTTGGAGAATCAACTTACCGAATCACGCCCGCCGTGAACTTGGGCTCAACACAAATCTCCCTCCCCGCCCCATCCTTCCCCTTCTCAACGCGAAACACCGCCAGGATGCTTACGATCCCCATCCACAGAACAGAATCTGCCACCCACTTTCCTGGACAGTGTCTCCGACCGAATCCAAATGCCACGCGCGAAGTGAGTGGGTCGCTGTCTATGACAGTCCCATCTTCACTCAAGTGCCGCTCCGGGCTAAAAACATATGGCTCGGGGTATTCGCTCTCTTCATGATGGATTTCCCTACAGAGAATACTGTCAAACTCCGTCCAGGCAATTCAATGGCCATCGCTGACCAGACGTTGGGCAAAACCATCGTGCCTGCCAGTGCGACGTGTCAAAACAAATCATCGCAGTAAGTCGTGCACCACACCTTTTGGAATGAAATATCCTTCAAAAACATCGTCACAACTAGTCATGTGAGGCAACGCTACATACCGTCAACAGACCGAAAAGAGTTTTACTCAGGGACGCACCTAACGGCGCGACACTATGCCACCTCATCGTTTCTCGCAAAACGGCTTCGACATAAGGTAATAATTCCCGATGAGCGAAATCCGGGAAAACGTTTGTGGCCAATACTGAATCAATTTCAGCTTGCGCACGATGTTGAGCCTCGGGATAAAGCATCATTGCCATCAAGAAGGCTAACAAGGTCGCCGCACTCTGCAATCACACCCATCAGCCACATGACACGAAACCCCTTGCGGTGCACCACTCACAGTATCATACCCTGCTGCGATAGAAAAAGTAAGAAAGACCCCATTACGAACGAAGCCATCATACATACCAATATAGACAGTCGCGGCACATTCCTTGACCGCCTTCTCTTGCAACGCACGTTCTTCCATTCCATCCAACTTGTCCAACAAATCAGAAACCATGGATTTTGCAAATGAACCAGCCGCCTGAGTCATGTGTCACTCAGTAACACTAAGAGGCAATCTATTGTCCGCACCATGTTCTTCCTCACGTATTCGAACGGCCCGTCCAAAGACCTCAGGGATAGCTCCTGTGACCTCAGCGCGTCCCTCTTAAACGTTGCCCCCGGGAACCAAGCCGGAATTTTCGCCACTGCATGATCAGGCTCCAGTCACCACACGGCCTCGACCCCTAAGGGTGATACAAAAGGGAATGTACCCACGGAAAGGAAAGGCCGTGAGCATCGCATTTCGTTCAGGGGGCAGCCCCTCATTCAATAGTTTGACAAACTCTGCGAGCGATTTCACCAACGGTGCGTCCAAAGAATCCGTCTCGTATCCATAAGTAAATGACATAGTGATGGAGATGATGTACCTGAATAGGATTCAGCGGTGCTCCCAGACCAGGAACCACAGCTTACAATTGAATATGATTCTCGAAATTCTCAGGTTTGTCAAGAAGGCTCTGGATCAATTTCATTGCTTTGGCTCGAAAGAGATTTCGGTATAGTTCTACGCTCTCCGACTTCATTACTTGGTGGAATATTCTCCGATGAGTCCGCCATTCCGGCCCATACGGCAGAAATGCCGTGGCAAAGTCGATGCCAAACCTATAGGTAAGAATGGTTCCATTTGTCAGTCAAGTGGCGTAGAATGAGTATGTTTGGACTTACAGTTTGCTAATGCATGTAGACGGACGCCCGGAATACGTCGAAGACCGTTGGTCGAGCAACTGTTTGGCGATTCTGCTCGAATTGATGATGACAATGTTCTGGCCCAAAAGCTGACAATGTACAATAGGACCTGTCAGATGATAGGTGTCAGCTTTGATGACAGAGCAATCGTGAGGCTCGCGCACCATATTTCTTTCGCCACCTACTATATGTGAGCCATGGTTGCTCTGCGTCGATGTCAAGAACGTTGCCAATGAAGGGGAGGGACCGTGGACCCGGTGGAAATGGGAGTCCACTTAGTGGCTGTGAGATGCGATGGCAACAAATCACGCAACCAAGCATAACCAGACTGAGGAGCAGCACATCGATGAGAGGAGGAAACATCTTAACGAACTGCCATGGCAAGTTTCAACGGCCTTGACTTTATACAAACCACTCAAGTCTAGAGCTGCGGGAGAAACGGCGTCATTATAACAACCCCTGTTCTAGTCTAATCAAAATTCCGAGTCGGCCACGCACGTTATGCCACGCGGAAAAAATTACGCGCTCAGATTCGAGAGAAGTTCGAGACGCACCACGTAAGTGATAGCCTTGCAGGCGATGATGATCGTGTCATCAGTTTCACAATACAAAAAGTAAGCAAGTCGACCGTCCGGGATTCTGTGCAAGACTTTTCGCCGCGGTGTCTCTTGATTTGAGATCCGGACTTTTTTTCGATTGCAAATTCGTTTCTGTTCTTCCATTACCTTCATACCTTCCTCGAGACCACCCACCGAAACAAGTATCCCGGTCTCCGTCTTTATAAAGCGAGAATATTGGATTGAACTGGACATTACAACATCAAGGGACACGGAAGGAGGGGCACAAAGAGTTGGTATGCGTGGTGATCATGATCAGGTTCCATTGCGAGAGGGTATGAAGGTTGAAAAAACTGGAGGAAGGGCTCGAGAAATGTAAATTGTCCCAGGAGTGAGAAAACTAATTTCTGACGAAGAGAAAACAAGATCCAACAAAAGGGGAAGCTGAGCTGCGTGCTCTTGCTGACGGTGTTCATCGAGTCACAGTGGCAGATACTGAGTGTCGCTTTGGGGTATGGTTGTTTCGTCCCTTCGATATCGGCGATGGAGATTGGGTGCCGTGTCCGTGTTGCTGTGCAGATCTCATGGGACGGACACCACAATCCCGAGGAGCTACTTCTCCACATTTGACGTGTGCCCTGTTGACGGAAGACACAAAACGGTGAGGATGCGAACCAGTCAGATATGGTCCATATGCTCCGAGAGCATCAAATTCACCCACCGAAGTCCGCAGTCGTCACACTCCAGGACAGGCTTCCAACCAATTCTCTTTGCACAAATGTCGCATTTCTGGACTAAGAGGCCACTGGAGAAGAACAATTCAAGGGGATTCCAGCCCCCCTCGACGTGTCTGGCAGGGGAAGCTGAACCAGAACGTTTCGCGCCGGGCCTAATTAATGTAAATCTATGTAACATGGTGACAGACCGAATGGAAGAATGTCCTTTGGTTGCCCCGGTAGTAGACGGGACAGATGATTGAGCGGTGCGGTACGTTTGGGCCGAAAGTATTGAATATGAGGTGGTGGGCGTTGCACTGTCATCCGTAGAAGACGTCGCCCCCGGAGTGATAGGGTCTGGCGTAGCATTTGGATCTGGACAAGGTCGGATCGTGAGAATTGAAGATAAGGATGGTGGAACGGTATCAGTGGCGTTGCCCGCATGTCCGCGAACAACGGTTGTGCTATAGTCCGAGTACGTGCTCGACGTGGTATTGAGAAGGGGAGAAGTGCTGTTCTCGCTGTTTCCTGGGAAATGCCTCAGGACATGCATTCGCAGCACAGGTTGGGTTACTTGCCGTTGGTGGCCCCGTCATTACTCCAATCGCTATTGAGGTGCATGCTAACATTAAGACCTTCTACGGCATTTGCAAGCTCTTCGTCGCTGTCTTCTTCTCCGCTGGACAGAGTCGTCATAACATCCTCTGCCACAGTTGGTGTGGAATGTTTAATATCTTTAGCGACTCCAATGCCAAAACTGGGAATACGGGGTGCTGTGGGCCGCTTTCCACCTGTCATGAATTTAATGCTACCTAGGTGAAGATCTTCTGTTTCAGGGCGAGCCAAAACTTCTGCTTCGATCTCTTGTAAACGCTCAAGGATATGACGTGTGGTGGGGCGTGCAGCGGGATCCTCAGCCAGGCAGTCCAGACAAAGAGAAAGGAAGGTAGGTGGGCATCCCGGGTTGGCTAGTTTATGCACCTCATCCACATCGATTCCAAATGTGGGACCAGTACGTTTGAAGTGACGGTCATCAGCGAGTCGCCGAGATGCTATTTCACAGAGAATGATTCCAAGGGAGAATATGTCCGTTTGGAGGTCGAATTCATGACCAAGTAGAATTTCAGGCGACATGTATGAATCCGTGCCGCAGAAAGTAAGTCTCTTGCTTTCTTCCTCATTCCTGGCCGCAATACGGGCAAAACCAAAGTCTGTGATCTTGAGACGACCGTTGGCAGTGACAAGCAAGTTTTCACCCTTCAGATCACGGTGTATGCATTTGCGTGCATGAAGATAAGCCAGGGCACGAGCAATATCCGTCGCAAAGGATATGCGAAGACGCCACGGAAAGGGTTTGTTCTTGTCAAAGATGTATTGTCGTAGATTTCCTGGGTTAGGGGTAAGTACAAATTTTTGATGTGGATATATGCGCTTGACCGTTTTCGATAAACTCAGAAATGATGAATATTCGACCATCGGGAGGCGGTGCCCGGGAAAGGCCAAGGTATAACACCACGTTCGGGTGACGGGCTTCTCTAGAGAGTGCATGAGTAACTTTGTGGGTGGGCAGGGGGAGTGACTACTTCATGAGGCGCCATTCCCTCTCAAAATACTTGGCGACGTCATAGTTGCTCGAGGGTAGTACCTCTTTGATGGCGACGTCAATCCCCAGGTAAGAACCTGCGGTATTTGTGAGCGTGGAATATGAAAACGGAAGAGAGACGGACCCTTGTAAACGTTACCAAATGAGCCAGATCCCAGCTTTTTCCAGTCCCCCCTGATGTCCTGGAATGGAGGGCATGATCATGAGCGAGATGGTGCAAGTTGAAAACACCCACCTCAAAGGGAATAACATCGAATGCATCTACCATCTTTCCTGTCTCGTACGCGGGCGGGACGACGACGACGGGGAATGATGTACTTGTCTCGACTTCGTCTACTCAGGCGAGGTAGCACGTGACCATGACAGGATAATCTAATCTAATCTCGCCGATAAATAGCCCATGGTCAACATGTCCCTGCATGTTTCTTTCTCGCTTCCGCATTCAGTCAGCAAATGGCTGGAGCAACAAGGACATGGACCCCGTCCCTCCCCACCTCAGGACTTGGACGTGCGTACTACTATCTTAGTTTTAAAGGCACTGCGGTAATGGTTCACCCTGCCATCAGAACCTGGAGCTATGTGCGTCAGCTCCCATCCAGTCGTCCACCCTTGTCTCCATGACCCTGCCTAGATTACCTATTGGCTATCGGATGCTGCCACAATACCAATCTGGGAACTTGCTGGCTCTATGCTTGCAGTCGGTCTCTCTTGGTGCGCATTGCATTGTGACTTGGTAGGCTACTCGTGTGCTAGTCTTAAAACTTTCAAAGGCGCCAAGCTCTTCCATGCATTGCCGTCGGCCATTGCATCATTTCCATAGTCATGGTACTCAACGGAACCATCGGCGCTCGTCTCCACGTGGCATTTCCTGTCCTGAATAGATCTTCATTTGGCTTCTGGTTCAGCTACTTTACTGTTTTCAGCCGTATTATTCTTGCCATGTTTTGGTTCGGCATTCAGGTGGGCCACCGTCTCCCGCCCACCACGTTTCCTGTCTGACCCAATTATCATACCCTCAGTCATTCAATGGGTCACAATGTGTTTATCAGGTGAGACTCTCGATCGTCGTTGCCATCTCATAATTCAAAACTGGTTTGAAGATGATCAAGGCTATTTGGCCTTCAATCGCAAGCATGCCAAATCAACTCTCTTTTCGTGCAAACATCACCAGCTCAGGCCTTTTATGTTATTTCATCTATTGGTTCATCCAGTTCCCTTTCTTGCTTCTTTCACCTCAGAGAGTGAGGTGGTTGTTTTATGTCAAGGGCGTAGTGGTTCCGATAACATGGCTTGCAATGGTCATCTGGGCATTTATCCGGGTGCCTCCATCTAATGGCCTTTTCACCGAGCACGCCAGCATAACTGGAACAGAGCTCTCTTGGACTTGGTTAAGCGCGCTGAACAGTGCCCTAGGCACCTATGCTACTCTGTCTGTCAATATCCCTGATTTCACTGTGAGGTTCTTGTCTTTTTTGTAATACCTAGAGCTTATTAAATGATTAGCGATATGCAAAAGATGAAAAGGCGTAAGCACTGGTAGCCCTGTCGGGGTGCGGAATCCAACGTGACTCACATCTCCAGTCAATTCGTGCAACCCCTGGTCATACCCATAGCGTTCATACTCTGCGGTTTCGCTGGTATTGCAGTCACAAGCGCGGGGATTCAACTTTACGGAGAAATACTTTGGGATCCTTTGTTACTCATTGACAAATGGGACAATCGTGCTGCCGCTTTCTTTGCTTCACTGTCATTTTGCCTTGCGACCATCGCGTCGAACATCAGCGCGAATACCTTTGGTGCTGGAAATGATATGACGGCGTTGCTTCCAAAGGTGACATTTATACGCTAGATGAAAAACCGTTGCTAATACCGCGCACAGTACATCAACATCAGACGTGGCCAAATAATCTGCGCTCTTGTCGGTGGCTGGGCATTTGTTCCTTGGGAGATACTAGCCAAGTGAGTCCGCAACGCTCACAGTTTCATACAACGACTTAGACCCACTGTGCGACAACCAAGTGCCCAAGGGTTCTTGAACTTCATGAGCGGTTATACTATATTCTTGGGGCCATTCGCAGGAATCATGGTTACAGACGTGCGCTTCTCCATGATATCATCCATCACCATTTGCCTGATCGTCACGCTCTGTTACAGTTTTGGCTGGTTCATAGAGCGAAAGTTGATGTTCCCGCCATGTACGACCCACACGGGCGATACTACTATACCAAAGGAATTGTGAGTTACGTTAGCTTTCATTTCTCTGCGCCATTGCCTGACCATCCTAAAGAACTGGCGAGCTGTCCTTGCCATCCTTGTGACCGTCGGACCAACCTTTCCTGGTCTTATCAATACCATCAACCCAGTTGTCAATGTGGGCTATGTGACCCATCTTTTTGACATAGCTTGGATCTATGGGGTACGTCCCCAATATGTAACATGTAATGTGCGCTTAACTTACCATCGCCTACAAGTTTGTGGTCGCGTCTACGGTTTACTACACCACTTCCATTCTATTCCCCGCACGGGAAACGTTTGTAGAGAAGCTCATCCTGGCGGAGGACACGGCTCTAAACCGTGTCCACGGTGACACCTTGTCGACACATTTGAAAGTAAGGGAGACGCCAAGGGCAACGGCAAAGAACTGTAGATCAGATTAGCGACTTTCCTCGCTGATCCCATAATTGATACCGCATGGCTTGTTGCTCAGAGTCGCCTCCTGGAAATTCTTTTCAAAAGATGGCACACCCGTCCCCGTCGTGAAGAAGATAGCTAGTGCACGAACAATCCCGCGCGCAGGTTCGTGGAATATGAATCCGTCCCAAATCTGGGTCCGAGTCTGACTCGGTCATCTTCTGGCGGATCAATAGATCACCCTTGTTCAGCGATTCTCCGTATGTTGGATCAGAAGGATCTTGTGTTTCGGCCACTTTACCAAACCACGTGTCTCCGTCTGTCAAGTCTGGAGCTGAACTGACTTCGGCGGTGGACCCTATCTCTCACACCGTATTCTCTGGGCGCGTCTTGGCAATGATGGGCCTTGCTCGTATCGGATAATTTTGGACCAACTCTTCTGTTTTGCTTTCGGAACCGGTCTAGCCACGGGAAACACGGCTCCGCTGGAACAACTCGAACTCGCTCCGTTGTCTAGACCAAGGCGAATTCGGAATTGGGGGGTTCCATTTACACGATTTGAAAATGAACTTCGACTTCGACATCCCTGGTTCTCAAAAGTCCTCCGCGTGCAGCTGTACGTAGTTTAAAAATCCCGTCTTGCTGGTGCAGCGAGTCAGCATACGCGGGATCTTTCTTCAGGTGATACGAGCACTCACCATCCGATTTTATATGTAAATTCTCGGCCAAGCGGAACACCCGGCACAGTGCACATAGGAGAGGACGACCAATAAGGTTCGTGCGATGGTGAGAGCGATGTGAAAAGGTACACGACTGACGGCATCGCGGGTTGGTTGAACTGCGGGTGGCTGGGAAAGCCAAACCCAGGAGGCTGGCGGTTCATCGGATTGGTCATTTTCGTGCTTTGGTTCATCCCAATTGGCTTGGGTCGGAAGTCTCTGATGTAAAAATCTTGATGCGTCCCAGCGTGGGTTACTGGAATGGATTAGGAAACCGGGTAAATAAGACCATTCGACGGGGTCTTACCAAGAACCACATCTTCAGGTTTGATTCCCGCGTCTTGGGCAATATTCTTCCCATTCTCGAGTAGGTATTGCCAAGCGTCTTTGACGCAAGCAGAAAACGCCTCGTGAACGACGACGACATCAATTTGTTGATATGGAGGAACGGCGACTGGCCACCTAATTCCATCTTCGCATTTCAAGACTCCTCGCCATAAAGCAAGCACGTACCCCAATACATTCATCGGCGTTTCAAATGCTTGCAGTGCCTGCCGCTGAATCGGCACATTTTCCCAGCACCAATGCTCTCCCCTAGCCTTGAGAGATACCTTGAGTGCCTCTGCATCATGTTCAAAGACGTTCCCCAGGAAAACAAAGGAATTCCAATCCTTTCCTCGAGGAATATACCCTAAGTCCCCCACAGAAAACTTGCAAGCAGGCACGTTGCGTTCGTACCAGGAATGGTCATGGGCACCAGCGCGAAACGTGAGATCGCGAACTTGACGCAGCGTCAAAGAAGGCGTGTCAAAGTCGTTGTCTTCAATCAACTCTTGAAGTTTGGATGGTAGTTGAGGTGGTTCGCTACCACTAGGCAGAAGCGACCGTGCGAGAGTCACGAGATGATTGATTTTCTTTTGCATGTCTTCCGTAACTATTTCGTGTCGGTGAACGAACGGGATTATTACAATCAAAACTAACCCTCTTCATCACACCCTTCGTACGAATAGGTGACTCTGCCGCAGTTTGGTAACATCTGGCAAGGGTCAGAGTTCGGAACTATGGGGATGGGGCGAAAGCGTACCTGCAGACATGCATTGAGTAGGGTATGTGCTAAACCATAGTTTCGCGCTGTGATCCACTTCCTTTCTCGTGGTGGGGGCAAGCCCACCACAAGTGTTTTTCGGGAATCCACACGGAATCCTGCACCCTGAAGGACTCGAATTTCACAGGACGATCAGACCCGCTAATGTTGGAATACCTCAAAAAAATCTTGCACTTGATTGTCCGTGAGGTTCAACTGCCTCTGGACGTACAAGGCTGTGTCCTAACGATCCTCGGTGAAATGAACAATAGAAGGATGATGCAAACTGCCTGACCGCAAGATCACGGTACTTGCAAAATAGGTGAGCGATGGGTGGGTACGCAATAAAAGATCAGGCGTACAAACCGAAGCATGAGCTCCATACACGCTGCGAGGCTCGCTGTTCGGAGCATCTCTCGTACAATTGCCTCGGGAGTTTGTGTCTTCACTGAACTTGGCTCAGCCCCGTCAAACGTGCTAAGTCTGGAACATATTTACCATTCGATAATAGTATGAACGGCGTCGGAGTTTCATCATCTGAAAACCCTAACATCTGAGGCAAATTTGGGTGGCTGCATTCGGTTACATCTGGGAATGCACTGATGATGCTGGAAACCCACTACAGATTTTGAAGTATTTTCACGTCTCTTAGCCATTGCTATAGAGCATGTTAGCATAACATGTGGTTAGGTGACGAACGACTGGCCCACCATGTGTGCCTTGGTCTTTGAATCATCGTATCGTTTGATGAGAGCCGGCTGTCCTTGTACTTGCACCTCCATCCCCCCTGCCCACCAGCCTCCTTTCAGGCGCGATCGACCGCGTAGTATAATCTCGGACTGATGGTGTCGCCGGAACTGGAGAATACATGAGATGTGATAACACGCGAAGACCTTTGAATAGTACTCCGTGATTACTGTCCAATGTCCGACAACATAACTCCTTGGGTAAAAAGTGATCGTCCAAAGAATCTTGTACACCGTCTGTGGCAATCTCGGCAATCGGTTCCTCTGATGGCGAAGAAAAGGGTAACTCCGTCGGTGAATTGGTAAACTGAGGTATGTCAACAGTGGTGTTTGGACTGGTTTCTGCAGCCTCATTTATTTGCAAGCTCGAATCCAGCGTCATCGTCGTCTTGTAGGGTGGCGGATCTTCGACGCGTAACTGGGGTAGTGGTTGAATATTTTCAGTGTTTCCTCGCGAGATCGTTTCGACGGTATAATGTAGGTCGATCAGTGTAGCAAGCTACATCGTAAAAATCACGATTAGTACAACGTTATCCAATCCGCGACAAGTTTATACCAACCTGGAACGATTGTGCAGCTTCATCCATCAATCTGGTATACTCGGCGAGTGCATCCTCGATTGAATTCTTTCGGAGAAACCGGTTGGTCCATTTCGACTCAGCAAGCGTCCTCATAAACTCGTGAATGAGTTTCAAGGTCCTAATATCACACATGGCAGTATTCCATCGTCTCTTAATGGCCATTTGTCGCGTGAAAGAGAACGAGTGGTGACCCACCCTTCAAATTTCTGCAAATTTTGTACCAGACATTGAGGTGCCGAGTCCCATCTCCCCCGCATCTGATGGTTTATGTCGACCAACATCTGAGCCGCACGCCTTGCGAGGGTGATACAACCAGATTTATTTGTCTGAATATCCTGCACGGGACGCGTTCGCATCACGCGCGGTCGACAGAGTTAAACGTAACACTAACCTGCACAGTTTCCAATATAAGAAGAACGACCGAAACGGCCGCTATCGCGGGTGGAAACTGAAGAGTCGAAAGCAGGTCTTTCGCCAGGGCTGTCGTGGAGATGGTGACCTGAAGGGGATCAATCCCTGAAATCTTGGAGCGGATAGATTGGAACGGCATCGTATGGGTGTGTCTGCCCAGTGCCTTGTTGGCGATCCGTCTGAATTGGTGTGCTAGTAGTGGCTCGGGGAAAGTAACTGAACGAGTAGCAGTAGCTCGGGAGCTCGTCTTCGTGGAAGATGGAATCGCGTCGAGGCTCAGCGCATCGATGATTCGACTTGGCCAGTGTTACTCGAGCGTGAGTGGCCCCGCCATGGTAATAGGCGCTGGGAATCCATCTGCATAGCCCAGGGTACCCACTTGGCGCGCGTCGAGCTAGAGTCAGGCTAACCTGAGTATATATATGCAGTAGTCATCATTACTTCCGAGCCAAACCTTCATGCGTGTCGCCTTTATCCATCCAGACCTGGGGATCGGTAAGTCTTTCCTACACACATGGAATATTCCACTTCACTCCTCTAGGCGGTGCCGAAAGGCTCGTCGTTGACGCGGCTCTCGGTCTACAATCGCTCGGCCACACCGTCGACATTTACACGTCACACCACGACCCAAACCACTGCTTCGACGAAACTCGCGATGGTACCCTCCGCGTACACCACATCGTTCCGCCCTTTCCACGCGCATGGCACGGAAAGTTGCACGTCCTGTTTGCCCACGCACGCCAACTCCACCTTACTCTGACACAGTTCCTCCTCGGTTCCGCCGCAACCCAACACGACGTCTTCTTTGTAGACCAGCTCTCCACATGTATACCAGCCCTCCGGATGCTCAGTGGAAGACGCGTTCTTTTTTATTGTCACTTTCCAGACAAGCTGCTCGCACATGGCGCTTTTGTAGAGGGCGCATTGCAGAAGAGGAAAGTTGGCGTGCTCAAAACTCTTTATCGCTACCCCATGGATTGGCTCGAGGAGGTGACGACACGTACGTGCTTTTTTTCCTGGTGGGTTGAGACAGTGTCGTTGACACGTGTCTTCGTAGGGCAGGCTGATACGCTTGTCGCGAATTCAAAGTTTACCGCACGCGTTACCGTGACTCACCTTGGCTCTATAAAGTCCACGCCCAAGGTCGTCTACCCAGGCATCAATGTCAAGGCTTATCAAGCACACGTCGACTGGACAGCGCCGGACATCCTCCAGATCACGTCGTAAGACGAATCCCCTGTGATTGTCTGGCCTGCTCACGAGTTTGTCAAGACAGCAACCCACGTTAGTCTCGTTGAACCGTTTCGAGATGAAGAAGAACGCTATACTGGCTATCGAAGCCTTTGCTCGCCTTCGAACCAAACCTTTGATGCAGCACTTATCGCGCAAAATGCGACTTGTCCTTGCTGGTAACATTCTGCGCACATGAGTCACCCGAGCACCAGCTGATTCACTCTCAGGTGGTTATGACCCTCGCCTCGAGGACAACACTCGCACCTTGGACAGCCTTGTGGAACGTGCACGATCAAACGACCTCTCATTCAACGTCATCAGACCCCCACAATCCAAAGCTGCTACTTCGTTCACAGGCACAACCGAAAAAGACCCAGACGTTCTTTTCCTCTTGAACTTTACCACCTCACAACGATCCGTGTTACTTCAATCCTCGTCTACACTGGCGTTGCTGTATACCCCAGAGAACGAGCACTTTGGTATCGGTCCTATCGAGGGTATGATCTGTGGATTGCCTGTCCTGGCATGCGATAGTGGCGGTCCGACAGAGAGTATCGTGGATCAGCCACCGGAGCAACGAACAGGCTGGCTTCGAACACCCGATCCCGATGCTTGGGCGGATGCACTGGAGGAGATATGTCTTATGGATGCACCAGAGCGAGCGTCGTTGGCACAACGTGCAAAGCATCGTGCGGAGTCGGTTTTTGGAATGGCATCCATGGCAAAGGAGCTCGAGACATTACTAGAACAGACGGTAGAGATGGGCCCAGTGGAAACATGGCAGATGAAGGGGATCGCATTTGTATTTGCTTTTCTTCTCGGGCTTACGCTTTCTGTATTATCTCGTCGTTATTCATGACAACGATCATTGTATACCCGCCCCCGAACTGTGTTCTTTGTTCCGAGGTTAATCATCGTAAGGGTCCGAATGGCCAAGTCTCAGATGTCAGAATAAAGTATGTCTTTGTTTCAGCGTGGAGTACTATGTCCCCCGGTGATGCGAGTGGATCGTCGGAGACTGCTTGCAAGGACACGACATTGCGAAGTAACAGTTTCTATGACAAAGGGGTGGAAATAGACGCAGGTGAACGAACGAACGAAGCACTCTTCACACCCGAATTCAAGCCACTACAGTGACAACCACACCCTGTCCCGCACGTATCCGACTGTTGGTCTCGCCAGCACTTGACGTGTGTAATATGTAAACATTGACTACAGCTCCGTGAGAGACCTAGAGATCCGCCTATCTGAGCACGACTTCGAGGACACTTGGCACTGAGGACACTTGCCTTTGACAGGAAGTCTGCACACGGAACAACACGGATTCATTTGGTGGCTACCGCACATGGCGCAAGTCACATCATCAGACGATTGGCCGTAACCGCACTGTCCACATGCTGGTTGAACATCTTTGTCGGTGTTAGCACCGGTCAAGGCACGAGTAGCAGTACGACGCGCACCAAATCTCATATCTACTAGACCCTGAAGAGGAGTTTTGATAAAGGTCGACGTTCTGACTGTGTTTAATAGCTCGAGTCGTTTGTTCAGCAGTTGCCAGCCGAACAGCATGTCCGCGTACGCCAAGATATGGCACACCAACTGTGAGAGTAACTCAGGGTTTAGGCTCGTTCTGTAAGAGCAATCAATGAGCCAGAAAAATGGCGTGGAGAAGGAGTAGGGCTATACTGTTGGGCGCGTTGCTGTGGTTCTTCTACAAGGACGACCAACTTCTTTTCCTGTATAGTCGGCTTTGCGTGCACCTGTGTCCGTTCCGGACGTCTCCCAAAACTCGCAGATGAGGACGTAGAGTATCGATTGAGCGGCGAGATCATCTGCGCTTCAGACCAGGACTTGGATATGGGTGACGCATTCGACGACTGGTCTCTCCTGCGCGAGTGTCGTGGCGAATCGATATTCGGTAGGCGAAGGACTGTCTCGCGTTGGGGAATAGGAACGGCTATTCTACCAGGAAGAGTATCAAGTGGTGTTGAGATGGATTCTTGGACACCCGACATGAACTGACGAACACTCCCGGTATTGAACAGACTTGACCATGATCCTCTGGAGGAACTCGACGTAGAGAGTGACGACCCGACAGCATAGTTGGTTGCTGTCGTCGGAGACGTGGATGGAAGTCGAGGCCATGCAGGAGATAGTACGGCCGCTCGGGGATCTTTTGATCTCGATATGCTAAAGTAATCGTACTCGTGCTTCGAAGCGGTAGGAGAGACTTCCTTGGTAGACGGAGAGTGCGTAGGGGCTGCAATTGGACGGTCAAACACCGCATCGCAGCCTAGGAGTAACATACTTACGTTGTTCTCCAAACGAGATGTAGGCTTTGAGAAGTACCACAGCCAACATGGCAAGCATTTGTACATCATGGGTCGCACAAAGTTCGCTATGCCTGACAACCTTGTGAACGGTACCCTTCCGAAGCGCTCCTAATACACCCACATTTGTTTGATAACTCGGCGACAGACTATACCGAAGTTCTGTTCCATTGACGAGCGAGCAGGAAATAGGCTCTGCAACGTTTGAAAAGCTCTTTCGTGACCAAATTGTCCGTGTTCCCTTGCGACATTCACATTGAAGCGACATAAATCCTCCAGTGTGCTCGCATGGAAGATATACGCCGCGGCAACCTTTCGCTTGGCAAACGAAATGTCACTCGACACCTTGATGAACACGGTGCTCAGCTGTGGAATCATGGGAATATTACTGCCCTGATTATTCGTTGCGGTATTTTCTTTCGTCTCGAAAGCGAAGTCACGCTGTGCTCTTTGCTGGCAGAAAGTAAGAAGGTTGGTTATAATGCGCAATGTATGTTCGCTATCCCCTGGTCGACGAGAGTCCATTTCTAAATGTCGATCTGTGGAAGCGACGGCGAGACGGCGGACGGCATCAGACAGTAAAGCAGGAGACTGTAAAAATTGCGAAGAGCGTGAAGCAGTTGCTGGGGAGTGACAGTGCTCATTTCCGGCACTGATTTGGTGGGGACGGACTATACGAGGAGGGGCTCTGAAGAAGCATATCAACTCCCCTATTTAGAGATTCTGTGAATAGGTAGTATTTGGGTATGAACAAAAAAACTACCATTCGGACCAAAAACACCTTGGGACGTCCTTGGCTCCGCCAGATTCTTGTTACTTCTCAAGAGCGAGACCGTAAAGTCCCTAGACTTTCTTGTAGTCGGACCATCGTCTTCGTCTGAGGATGACTCCGACCCCATATCCATCGGAATGCCCATTTGTTCGTTTTCGTCCCCAAATAGTAAAAACCTAAGACACGGCTCAAGACATGGTCGACGACGCTCCCTGATAGTTTTGAGACGCCGCAGCATGAAGGCTCGGTTTTGCATCGATATCAACGGGCTACGTTCAAGATCTATCTCGGGTGTGCCTTCAGGATGGGGGGCGTGTGGGTAATTTTTCGGGAAGCGGAAAGAAATACGGATGAAGACAGACGAAGACTCCCCCCAAGGACCGTGAAGGCCCAAAGTACACGTCCGCTTTTTGCTGAGATCGTGCTAGCAAGAATGAGCAAGATAGTACAAGACAATGAAAACCTTACTTTCTCGAGACGAATTTTCGAGGTAGAGAGTTTCGTGAGCACCGACGTGATCCTATGCTTGTCAGTGACGATCGCAACCCGTAAAAATCTCTTACTCGTCAGGCAAACTTTGCGTACCCTCAATCTCTCTGCTTTCCCTGAGCCGACTGTCACTTCGCTTCCTCGTTTGCTCCCGAGAGTCATCATCCCTGCCACGGGATGCTCTCGATCTTGATTCGCTACTCACTCCGCTATCCTCTCCGGGACTTTCATCCCTTCGTCCCCCAACCCGAACACTTGCCAACCACGTGAACGCATCCATACCCGCCATAGTGCCCTTCCCGCCGCCTGCATGGCCTCGTGTCATTGTCATTGTCGTGCTCTGAATCGGGATTGCACGTTTATCTGAATGTAATTGACTAGAAGTCTGGCTCTGGTTCTCGCTTTGGTCATCTCGAACGTCTTCGTTAATTGCTTGTGGGAAACGAAAGTGCGTTTGATGCTGGGCTGCAGACGATCCCCCGTCGTAGAACAATATCCCCTTACCCCTCGCAGCACTTCCGTGATGAGGTTGCAGCACGGGATTCGCAGGCCTCTTCACCCCTGGGGCAGGCGCTGGACCAGCGCGTACCTCCGCTAATATGCTTCGCGAACCGATCGGGGCAGATAGGGCTGGCATCTTGTCCGACCCTGCTGGAGCGTGCCGAAATGACTGTTGTGATCTTCCAAAGTCAGCAGAGAGGCGCGATTGGGGCGGCACGTTAGGGGATGCGAGAGTATATCCCGTTTTCTAGTTTACGATTGTAAGCACCGTAGACCATAGTACGCTGAGTTCATGCTTGCCTCCATAGTCTCCAAGTCTACGGGCCAAAACCTCAAAGTCCGGTCTTTGGACCATGTGATTAATTGATACTCCGCTCCTTCTGCGTGGACATGCACGGTCATCGACACAGTTCAGGCAGAACAAAGGCAGAAGATGACGCATACGTACCCAGACCGCCCTTTCTCCAGACAAATTCTTTGACTACGTCTGTATGTCCCTCAAATGTCTCAACCGGCTCCATGTCGTTGCCAGTTGCCCACATTTCAAGAGCTGTTTCGCCTCGTTGAGGTAGACTCAAGATACCATTTCCAAAGGGTAAATCGCGTGCCCTCCATACGGGATAACGCGTCGTAATTGTCGTCAAA
Source organism: Pulveroboletus aff. annulatus (assembly GCA_038094595.1). Taxonomy (NCBI): domain Eukaryota; kingdom Fungi; phylum Basidiomycota; class Agaricomycetes; order Boletales; family Boletaceae; genus Pulveroboletus; species Pulveroboletus aff. annulatus. The sequence continues at coordinate 121,894 of JBBPTX010000020.1, read as the reverse complement.
GGTTGAGGTGAACGTTTGGGGCTTTTTTGAAAGGACTCGGCCTGGGGAAAGTCGGGGGATGACGTTTCCTGTACACTCCACACCTTAATTGTTTTGTCTAGTGAACAGGTGACAATATCATGCTTCCGGGTGTGAGCCCAGTCGATGCCATATATTTTGGCATTATGAGCACGAATGCGAGCGGTAGGGAGTGAACCTTTCTGCGCGTCCAATGTTAGTAGGAGTAAGAATGAAGCGAGCTAGTAGACAAACTCGACGATCCCAAATAAGGACCTGATCCATATGCGAGGAGGCAAGCACATTTGGGTCCTGACGATTCCACTTTACTTGCGTCCCCCCGGCTGAAATGATGTCAGAAAAGCAGGCGGTTGATCGCAGAAATCCTCACAGTTGAATGCAGAGAGGCCTGGGTGTGAACAACATTAGCCCAAGCTACTATTTTGCGGGAGATGTTACCCACCCATTACTGGCTTGCGTGGTTCTCGGAGATCCCAGGACCAAATCCACGAGTCAATCCCAACGCTAGATACCGTGTCTGGTTCTGACGTATGCCAGTTGATGTCCGTTATTGCACGGTAGTGGGAATGTAGGATATATTCAATAGAACTCTTCTCTACCATCATTAGGTTCCATATAAGACTAGTTAATGAATGAGCGACGAGTAGCGTAGCGAACCCGAGCTTACAGCTTCTGCGACGAGGTAGACACGATGTATTCTGCGCGGGCCCGGTGGGGGTTCCATTGGACATCCGCGACATCCCAAGTACCACCTTGAGGAAGAAACCTCGGTATTTCAAGAGGTGCCTCGAGGTCAATAATGAAGAGTCCACGTCGGCTGGATCGTCTCGTGGTCAAGCAAGGGAGCTTCTGGCACAAAGTCAAGTCTGCTTACGCTGCAAGGACAATGTCACGACTTGTTGGGCTGATGCTCATCTACGTGAGGAGGTCAGAGATGCTTTACACACAATTTAAGTGTTCACAAGTGACTTGCATTGCCAACAGCTTCTCCAATGAGGTCCTTCATATCAATCTGTAGGCTCCTGCGAAAGTTGCCTCCGTCACTGGCATCTGGAGATATGGACGGTTGGGAGCGTTGGCTGGCTGATGCGACGAAATTAAGAGCTGGCACATCGCGGTATGATGCGACGCCAGCTACGAGCGTATTGTCTTGTGGAGTGTTGTAGAGCGGAGGTGCCCAGGAGGGCCTGCGAGCGGAGAGAAGGCTGAGGCTGGATGGAATTGGTCCTTCGGAGCGATCCCGTTCGATGGGGGCATCGTTTGCGATGCGGATGCGCGCAGAAGGTCGCATGTCACGACATTCAAAGTGCTACTTGTAGTATTATGTACACAAACGTCTACATTCTTTCTAAGGGTCGAATGCTCAACAACCGCATTACAGCTCCCAGCACATCTCGTGCACAAATGTACAGCCAGAGTCTTGCTCTGGCTTTCTCTAGATCCTGCTCACCTTTCACTACAAGGGTCTCCCAAGCACTCGAGATTGCGTGCGCAAGACGAAATGCGAATGTAACTACACCGCTCGGTTCGTGGGTTTTGAGTGCCGTCTTTACAACATCCGGATACGACCCGAGCAAGACTGCAATGTCTCTGGCGTGTCCGGACTCAGCAAGCAACGAGGTGTCAATCTGGGAGGGTGGAGGGAGAGGAAGGAGCTCCGGGTTTTTGCGTTCCATGGATGTCAGTCGGACATGAGCGTATTGTAGGTACGGTCCGGTATCTCCCTCAAAAGACAGCATACGATCCCAGTTGAAGGTATAATTATTGATCCTGCCCAATGAAACTCAGTTTACACGTCAAACGTACTCGGAATGCATACCGTTTGGCAGCCATATCTTGGATTTTAATGCCAGTGATTCCAACTTCTTGACTAACGTACTCGGGGTCCTCTATGGAACTATATTTCTCCTCGTTTCGTTTCATCTGTTCGTGCATCACGGATGCCGCCTCCTTGATTATCTGGTCTAAAAAGACTGCGGTACCTTTGCGGGTGCTCATGCCGAGCACCATGCCATAATTAATGTGTTCCAGACGGTCGGCCCAGGGAAACTCCATGAGTTTCAAGATCTGGAAAAACTGGGCTAGATGTAGATCCTGTTGGGACGCGACGACGTAGATCATCTTGTCGAACTGATACTTTTGCCATCGCTCAATCGCGCCAGCAATGTCGCGTGTGAGGTAGATGGAAGTACCGTCTAAGAATGCCATCATCAAATAGTCTCTCGCGAAAATCTGAATCTAGAACATACCTGCTTTTCGAAGGACGGCTTTCCCCAGCTTCCACTTCTCCAGATCAACAAGCTTGGCGCCGTTCGCGTCGCTTATTAGCCCAAGCTCGTCGAGACGATCGATTGCTCTATCCATCCACTCCTTCCCGACTTCGCTCTCTCCCATGTAACGATCGAAAGAAACGTTCAACCGTTCGTACTCCTCAATGTACTTGGCAATGCTCAACTCCCTCCATTCTTGCCAGTTGGAAAGAACACTTTCGTCACCGTCTTCCATCCGTTTGAACATCTGTGCAGCCTCTACCTTGACATTGGGGTCGGCATCGGCGTCCTTGCTGACTCTGACGTAGACATTGTATAGGTGTTTGATGGCGTCTTTGCTCAGCTCCTCGCTGGAACCATACTTCTCAAACCCGGAGGCGATCATGCCGAACTGATCGAACGCTTCTCGTCAATCAACGTTTTTGGAAGGACGGAACTCACCTGTGTGCCCCAATCCCCGAGATAATTTAGCGATACTACGTCCCAACCACACGTCTTGTATAGATTTGCCAGGAATGCACCGATGATGGTGCTCCGAAGGTGTCCGACATGAAATGATTTTGCGATGTTTGGAGACGAGTACTCGATCACGAGTTTCTTTCCTAACCCGATGGTATTCGTGCCATATGATGGTTTGCCAGTGGGGCTGTCGTACGTGAGGGAATGGATTTGGTGGAGGACTTGACGGATGAGACTGGCGTTGTTGAGCTGGAAATGGAGAAAGTTTTTGTCGTGTGTTATTGATGCGATGAAGTCGTCCGGTTGGAACTAGGAGAAACATGAGTCAGCACGTGAAGATGTTTGGAGAATATAAGAAACCTACGTCTTCCAGAACCTTCTTTGCCAGTTCATCTGGTTTTCCAGGTAGACGGAATCTGGGAAGAGCCACTGTAAAGTCGACACCCTTCTTTCCATAATCGACGCCAGAGTAGGCCTGGTCTATCGTGAGCTGGGGTAACCGATCGGATATGCGCTTTGCGATGGCTGTCCGAAAGGCATCTAAGATGCAAGACGAGGGGTCCGTTCCGGGGACATGGGGAAGAGATGGAAGGGATGACGCCATCGTCCCGAGGCGTCGGATGTGGATAGAGGTGACTAGACACTTGAGCTTGCCAATGATCATATCGATGGACAAGAAAAATATTTATATAAATAAATAAACAAACGTCGGATTTGACTCGGAATGACTCCGGTTGTCATAAAGACTCTGCACCGCCGAACCAGTCACGTGCAATCCCCACACCTGACCAAAAGGCTCGCCGGTGACTGGAGTACTAGTATCTGCCAGTGAACGTGAACTGGCTCGGCTTTGCGACTGCCATTGCGATAGGGCCTCATCACAATCGAGATAAAAATCTCACTGGTATGCCACACTTTTGTGACTCAGTGCGTTATAAATGATAAAGACATCAACGGAACAGCAAGTTGTGCTTTTTGAAGGACTTGTTTTCCAGTCTTGTAGCACCAGCAGTTGATGTAAGAGCTCATGTTTTTAGGTCAAACCGAGGCACAGTTCTTGCTCGCACATGTCGGATTAATGACAGTGGCGTGAAGTACCGACTTACGATCGTCGTAGGACTTCAATGAATCAAATTTCTAGATTCCGTATTCCTCGAATCTTTCTGCCCATATCAAGCGCCCTTTTACCCTCCAACCACAGCATCGCTTCTGTACATCCCGAAAGACAAAGGAGTCATACGATAGCTCTATTAGGATCCGGGGAAAGACCTTCATACCTTGATAAGTCCTTGGTATAACCCTTGGTATTTCATGGCATCCGTCATCCCTAGCAAAGGTGAACCTAAAGTCGTTCGTAGTCTCTTCTTGGCCCGTTTTCACATCAACAACAGTCGCTTGGACCCGGACATGCTAGGAAACGCGGTGTCAAGAAACCCATCATTTACTACAAAACAGAGAGAAAAGAACTCACAACCGCGGCGGGCAATTCTCCAAGACGACTAGTGTTCAGGATCTGGGACTTTAGACGAAGGATCGAGCCGATATTCACTGGCTTTCGGAAGGATATGTTGTCCAGCGAGCGGAACGACACGTGCGACTTGGAAAAGAAGCAAGAATTCACAAAACCTAGCTAAAATCATATAAGTCAGGAAGCCATTAAGGTATCAGGGTGACTGACCTCGTAAGCAAGACGCATCAAATATCCTTAATTTGACAATATCAGTACCGCTGTGCTAAGAAGGAACAGGAAGTCTACCTCCAAAGATTTTCTGATGAACACTTGATAAATTTCAGCTAGCCATCACGGCAGATCAATAAAATTCCGACCCACTTGCGCTCTTGCGGGAACATGAGTACGGTCTTCTCAAGCTTAGTATCGCCCATCCACACTCTGTCACTTTGCAAATTAGAGGCATCCTCCTGACCATACATCAAGAATGTCTGATGAAGTTCCGCAGCTTCTTCTGAGCTCGGGGGAACGCGCGAAAGTGAATGGAGCGCCTCAGATTTTCTTCTGTTTTGTGCATCTTGGATAGATCTAGTTAGTGCACTAGTGAGGTATAACTAGGACGAGTTGCCACCGACCCTGTCCCATGGCATAAAGTGCTTGTTCATCTGCAGTGCTGATGTTCAAAGGGTTGACTGGGTGTGCTTTACGTGTGCGAGAGTCTCTGCAGACCATTGCAAAGCGACCTGGAGATGGACAGGTCACGATCAGCAGTGTCGTCGATGGAATGAGGTGACTACAAACCGACACACCAAGCATCAGAGTTTCTTCTTCGCCATCTGACCCAAGTGCCTCCATTTTAACAGCAACTTCCATCGAGCTGTTACCCGTATAAACGACCTGCCCACTTAGGCGCATATCGCGCACAGGATAAAGCGATGCCAGCATGTCTAATCTATGCACATGTCACGATTGGTGTATGGGTGCGGACGGGTGATATGTACCTGTCCACCGAAGCTGTCACAACGTAAAAACCGCGCTGGGAGATGCGGCCCAGAGTTTCCACGTCTGGTCCGAGCATATGCTTGTAGGCGATTGAACCGGCTAAAGAGTCCAAGTGTTCCATGAGCATACCAGTGCGAAGGCCACCATTTGCGTTCGTATATTGCTCGAAGAGTTCGGGAGACGACTTGAAAGGAAGGACGATCTGAGTATAGGTGTCATACATGTTGCGTGGAGGCAGTGATTCCTGGGGTGGGATTGGGGATGCGGGGTCGATCGGTTCTGAAGAGGTGGATGAATCCAAGAGGGTCTCAGACCAAAGTACACTCTTTCTCGATGGAAAGATGCTACAAAAATGTTAGCTGGAGAGTACGCAACCAAGACGCAACACATACTCGCGGTAAGCTGGATTCGACTTTGCTCCTACCAGCAGACGCCCGTCAGCACGACACTTCGGACTCCAATGCCGAAGACTTACGGACCGCCTTGAGCAACGTGTCCATTGTCTTGACATCTTGTGTTTCGGAAGATGCTTTAACTTCTGTTGGAAGTGGGGAAGATGACAAGTAGCGAATGGTTGCTAGCGGTGCGATTTTGCATTTGGTCCCGGTGCGATCTCGTAGTGACCTGAGCACCTGTCGTGGCACGCACGGGTTACCTAGTAATAATCCCATGTGTCCTGGACGCAGGTATGGTCCTCTAGATTCAGTACTGGCTGGTCCGGTCCGGGGCGCAACTCGGATGCTGGCAACCCACTATTCGCTTGTTCAAGCCCCGGCTTTATTGGCAGTTTCTCTTATCAATCTTTATCTCATTTTGTGGTGCCAGAGACGATTTCCCGGATGCTGGTGGCCTTGTCGTCGGTGCGAATTCTCGGATCAACAGTACCAGTGCGACCGTGACAGTACTAGTAATACTGTATAATCCGTTCATGCGTTCAAGGACTCATCTAGCAAGTGCGGACCGTCGCACTGTCACATCAAGCTCAGCGACCAAGTTCTACCTCAAATTGTGCTGCCAGTGGTAGCCAGTCTGTCCGCTGAACCTGGGACATCAACTTGTCTTTTCATTGACGAACCTAAGATGAAGCACACTGGCAGCTCCAATGGTGTGTACGTACAACTTGAATACACCGGATCTTCTTTATGACCTTCTACTAGTGCATAGTGCTGGCGCGCTTTCGTCCTTTCAAGGTGCGGTTACACGACAGACAGCACCTGTGGATGGAATGAACACTCTCGCCATACCATCTTGAAGGGCTCTTCTATGTCACGAACATGGTCTCAGAGATATGCTGCCGAATTTTGCTATACACACTTTCGTCGACAGGCACCAAGCACCCAGAAAGAAAGGATGACATCGTCTTCTCCACGAGCTACATAAAAAGTACCACAGTCAAGGCATCGTCGCAATCACTGTCAAACCAGGCTCGTTCGAGTCGCTACTTCGCACTGTGGAAGTCTATTGGTAAATATACATCTTTCTACCGGGAATAATTAAGCACGGCGTTTGGATACACATCTACATAAATACAAGATCCCGTAAGGGAGGCATCAGTGTTGTAGGTTAGTTAATAGTTTGACATGGCGTGGCTCTTCTATAGCTAACACGTTGCGCATATTATGCGAACCAAAATTATGGCCATACTAGCAGAAGTCCATGGAGGTCAGGATTCTCTGTGTCCTCGTCCATATCCAGGGCAGTGGACACGAAAAACAAAATGTGCGTATCTGAGAATCAGTTCGGAGAAAGTTCTAGGAGGTGACGTTGTCCTTCTTGTCATCCTTGTTACTGATGTCGCTTTCATCGTCAGAGAAAAAGCTCGAGTGGTCACTATGAGGCCTCATGTTCTCCTTGGAGATCGTCACCGTACTACTTAGTCGTTCTCCCTTCAAGTTTGGCACTTGGAGCCTACCCTTTTCTCTACTGCCTTGGGAGGTCAGCCATGCCGTGTACACACTAGCGGCTGATCCGATGGAGTATACAGATGTAGATGGGTGTTTCGAGGGTGGATGACTCCGGTGAGGATTGGTGATATCAATGACTGGACCGGACAGTAGTTCAGGACGTTCTGAGGTAGTGGTAAACGACGACTCGGTGGGGTCACGTTTGCTCGGATCACGCATAAACGTATCCTGTGCGAAACCGGCAACTCGGAGTGCTCGTTCGACATCCACTGTAACCATCAATGATCATAGTTGATGAGTTGATCCATGTAACGTACGCAAACACTTTTACTCACGGAATTGTGCAAGCCCTTTGCCAAAGTTGACTCTGCAGATGAGGGAAACAATGCATGTGGTCACAAGCAAGACGTCCGCAAGGGTTGTCACACAAGCGAAAAAGCGCCATTCCATATACTCGTACCGGAAAAGCGGGCTTCCAAACCAGAGGCCAGATATGAGCAGCAGACAGATGCTTAAGAAGGCGTATATGAGGAATAAATGACGCTTCTCTGTGGAGACGGAGTGCCTGCCCTAAAATATTGCCTTGTCAGTCTCAGCATTTAGGACAGGAGGACAGGTAAACTAACCAGTGCCATCCACGGCCAGAGAATCTAAAGTAGGATTTCAGTTGAATTAGACCTTAAAACGTGCCCAACACTCACTACGACCACAGCATAAAATCCCGCATCGTCCAAGGGGTTTTGAGAATATGCAACAAGTATATCACTTCTTCGCTCGTCAAACCAAACCGCAGCAGATGTTATGATGAAGAAGACCGAGAACAGAATAAACACCCGCATCCAGAGCCTCCACTGTTGTTTTAGCATGTCATCATGATGATAAAGTTTGGTTAATGGCTTGGGTTGATCGCACCTTTAACAACTGGTTTACAACGGGAGACGACCCAACACTGGAGAGGGTTGCCGTCGAATATAACTATGCGTGTTGCTCTCAACGCCATGAAAAGAAAGGAAATGGACATCGACGCACCTTTACCAACTTAAAAACAAAAAATGACACGCCTAGAAGAGCTGCGACGCTAAAGCCCAAGGCCTGGCACAGGAGTAATCAACGTAAGAGAACGTCATCATTACCGGAAAACATGACAGACCACATAATATTCACTATGTTGCCATGACCCATCCAGGATGTCAAAATTCCCGCATGTCCCATTTACAATTACCTCGTTATATACATTCTTCGCGAATTCATCGCTGGTGGGGAGGTAGGAAATCCATGTCGTACTCACGACTTGAGCAGCCAATACGACGATGCTAGATTTACAATTAAAAATACTCGCAAACAACAATGAAATACGTACAGATGGGGAATAGATTCATCCAGAAGCTAAGGAGTAGATGTGAATATGGATACACGGAAGGAGGGAGCATGCCTTACAGCAATGAGAGAGTTCACAGCAAGCCAGCCCTGGAAAATGAGAACAACCGCCCCCTCGCTCCTGGTATTCCGAAGGCTGTCAATGAACTTGGTCAACTTTTTTCCAGCCGACCGACAATTTGGATCCAACACGTACTAATTTTCGAGCCAAGTCAATCCTTCCGCGCATTGCATACTCAGAACGTTTGTGGGTACGGTATTTGCCAAAAGACTCGGGCCGCCGACGGTATGACACAGTGTACCACGTGCGTATGGGACTCCATAACAGATTTCCACAACGCCGTTCTGGATCATAGCAAAACCTCTCTGAACATTAGCGGCGTCAATGGCGTCAGTCACAAGCTTGCGGTCCCGTTCGTAGCTCAATAAGACCACAAGGTGTAGAGCTGTCTGTGCGGCATAGTTCACCAGCACAAACAAGAAGAAGGCTAGTGTTGTCCGTGATCGTGTTACCCGTGCCCACTATAGTATCACAATGTCAGTGATGGATGATTTAAAAGTGACCACCAATTCTGCAGCTAACGAACTTACCCACGTAGTTAGTACCGCGAAGAAGCTGGTAGATAATCGCATCCTCGGATACCTAGAACAAAAAAGAAATTGCACGAACCAGTCGCGACGATGGAAAAAAAAGGACGAGGCTAGCTGGTGGAAAGGACCAGCCAATCGCAAGGGTATGAAGGGGGGGATACTAAACGTGCATCAGTCAGTGACACATTGGTTACCGTGATATATATCCACCTTCACTTCCAAGACGGTTGACAAGGGGCTCGTCGTCAACCTCAGATGCCATCACCGGTGATTGAACGGAGCCGATCACATGCCGACACGAGCTCACTGTTTCCACTACTTGGAAAATAAATCCGGACTCTTCTTGGCAAGGCGAGCCTTTGCTGCTAGTGGCTGGCAGCACCCGGGTGGGTTCTGGGCACAGGTGCGGCTGGAGTTTTATCAAACAGGCTGAGTCACTTGTCTAAGTTTCACAGCACTAGCAACAGAGTTCGTGGCAACTTGTTTTGATCGGACTCTTGCGAAGTGAGGCGTCACCGCATCCTGTTATCGAAGGTTCATCGACTTGAAAATCAAGTTGTTCAGTGGTGACTCAAGCCCGACGATTCAAATATTCACGCCTTGATGCACGTCGTTTAGTGGAAGGGTGTGCAGATCCCTTTTGTGACTTGTACAATATCGCAAAATCTATTAGCACATGAATTTCAAAGGAGTAACGAACAGGCCTATTGAATAGCTTTCTTCCGAATCGGAGATTTACGGTCGTAAATTAATAGGACACGTTTAAAGCCAAAGGTGCTGTCAAAAAGCTCTGATGTGCGGCCCATTCCTCAGAATCGTTGTGGGGGAGCGTCATAGCTACTGCTGTTGTCATGAACACATCCACTTATGGCACGACTAGTGCTTTGACCTTCAAAGTACCCTCCTTATAAGGAACTTGAAACAAAAGGCGCGTCAACAGATATTTTAGGACACATAAATGGTGTACCGTAGTGCTCGACCCGGGTAGTTTCACCAGCGAACCAAAGGCGATCATTGATGGTCGCCTTCAAATTTTCCGATTGTGCTGGTACGTAGGGTGGCCACTAGTCGCCTAAAGGGGAAACCAGAAGGTCTCGTTGAACGGTTGAACTGAATTGTGCAAGTAGCCTAGGAGACAGTAAGCACCCAAAATTGAGCCCAAGCACCAACTAACCATTTCGAAGTTATTGACCGCTCCGTTTTTCCAGACAAGCAGGGGTGGTTGGCAGCACATCGACAGTCTAATTGAGAATCAGCCGTTGTGACTGTAGGAATTCCGCAGCTGAGCAGTATACGCGTAGCTTCGCTGGTTAGCACACATCTTGGTGTCATCTAACGTGGTCGAGTATGACGATGATAGCGTCACGGTCCACGCGACCAGTGACCTGATAATCACGGCTGACCATGTTCAGCGTAGTTGTCATCTGAGCATCCCCATATCTCGGGACGAATGTGAAATTATTGTTCCGTTAAAAGGAATAAATGTTACTTGCATTCCTTCAGCCAAGGTCTGCGTGCGTGCCAGCGATGGAAGATACTTACAAAGTCAATCTGATAGTGTTCGTTCTTGTGGTGTTTTCGTGGGGTGATACCCATTGTGCCGTATGCCGATCTGACCCAAGACAACATTACCGTCTAGCAATCATTGACCTAGTTGTCCAAAATCATTCCGCGCGGAACAGAGAGAGATACCAGTGGCCTGGGCAATGTTATCAAGCCCGTTTGTAGTTATAGTAACCACTGTCATCATAATTAGCCGAGGCTCATGAGCATCTGAAATTCACATAAAATGAAGTATACACACCAGCACTAGCACTCCCATGATACACGTCGTCGAAGGCAGTGGTCACGCGCTTGAGTGCTAACTCCAAATTAGGATTTTCTGCGTGCCCTCAGGGACCCCGTTGAGACCCACCTTGACAACGGCTTGTCTACCAGGTACACCACGCACCTCGTGAATCATCAACCCGAGCGTGCGAGCAGTAATGATGCCTGACATGCTACCACGAGGATAGTATGATTGAGATAGGTGTCCGTCGTGTCCGCACTCTAGGCGAATACAGTAGTGATAGAAAACAGCCTAAGGTGGTACAGTGCTCTGGAAAAACATGTTGGTTGAATGAAAAGGCCAGGGAGCCTTGGACCAGCTTTATGATACTTAAATATGTAGCTGGAGATTCAGTGGAAAGAGGAAGTTTGACCACTAGCAACTTATTAATCTTGTGGTACTAGTGCGGGTTCGAGCCGGAGGCATATTAAATCTCTTGTCTCTGGAAAAGTTGCTTCAAGAACCTAGTTGGTTTTGCTATCTTGCCAGCTGATCATCATTATTGTCATGTTGGTCGTGTGATGCACACTGCCATCAACAGTCCGGGAGTCCGGGTCGTAGTGCCAAGAGGTGGGTTGATTAAATGTCCGACCGTTATCGACTCATCGGACTGCCGCGGTCCGGCCTGACATGAGCGTGGAATTCCTCCATCTCCCACTGAAAGCAGACCCGACGATCTAGCTACTGGCATTGGATGCAAATCTAAGTCGAGGTAGATGATAATCGTTGGTTTCTTTGAATGTCCAAGATCTAAGCAGAACTTGTGGCTGTCAACACAGTCAATGTGCTCGGATATGCTTGAGCGTTTTTAGGAATCGCGATGTGAGGGAATGCGTCGCAACAACTACTATTGCCTTGAATGCATCCAGCAAGAGCATAACCAGCGCTCTGACCCTCAAAGTACGCCCCCTGCAGCAAACCTGCCAAAAGGCGTGTCAGCTGTAACGTACATTTCCAGTTGGCTTTGCATTAGGCGACGCACCAAAGTATCTGTCGCTGGTCGCTTCACCAGCGAACCAAAGGCGATTGTTGAGTGTCGCCTTCAAGTTCTGCGAGTGGCCAGGGACATAAGATGGTCCCCAGTTTGCATACGAGCCACGGTACAGCGCGTCCGAAGTCCAAGTCGATATATGAATAGCAATGGGCTCGGGTAATGTGGCACTGTGATACATCGTCCGCAGAACCTGCATGACTTCCGTCTGAACCAGGTCAGGCGTGAGCTGCTCGACATAGAGAGACCAGTCTCCCTAAAGCTGCGTAAGAGAGTCACTATGACCCAGATTCCACTTACAGTCACCGTCACCAAAAGTATGCCAGAACCCGGGAAGAATCCGACGTGATCCAAGCTTTGCCACACGCTGTACCTGCCTCTTTGCCTTGCTGCATACAATCCCATCTAACACAACATGTTTTAGAGACTTTGCTTAGGCCACGACCTGTTGAGCGCTTGCCTCTGTTTGGAACCAGAAAGTCTCGTTAAACTGGAGGAAGATCTTTGTGTACGAAGCCTAGGGGAGAATCAGCGCCACCTCAAAACGAGAGGCGTCACTCACCATGTCAATACTGTGGATAGCATCGGCTTTCCAATCAGGGAGGGGAGGCTGGAATACAACGTCCGTATTTTGCAAGACACCAACACTGAACGTGCACAGAACATGGTCAGCGGTGATAGTTAAACCGCCAGTCGTGTGTACAGCGACGCCATCATCGTCATACTCGACGAAGTTGACGGTCTGGTTGAGGACAAGCTGTTGTGGTCGCAGAAATTCTGCTGATTCAGCCTGAGCAATGTACGCAAATTGGCGCTGGTCGATACACATTCGATGGTCATTTGAGAAACCTCCCGCTGCAGAGACGTATGTGAAATTGTGTTTCTGCTCAAAATGAAAATGGAATCTAGAACAAATAAATCCAGGACTTACCCATGCGGAAGCAAGCCACGACGTTTCGGACGGCGACTAAAGGGCAGCTCAAAAAACGAAGCGATACATATGCTGGTGTAACATGCCTGGCCATCTGTACCCAGGAACAATCGACTGACAAAATTAGCAACCGCGATTACAAAAGTAGAATATAACTTGCATTGCTGGTAACCGGATCAGACAATCAAAGCGTACAAGACAGCGGACACGCACGAAATCGATCTTGTAATAGTCACTAACAACTTCCTGTGGTGTTCTGGGACTGAACCCCATCATATTGTACGCCGATTTTAGACTCAAGTCAACTTCACCGTTCTGTAATCGCTGACCTAAATCAAAAACAATCAAGCGTTGGTCAACGTGGACGAGTGTCGAACATACCCGCGAGAACGGTGGCTTGATTGAAATAATCAATCGTGTTATGATACACGTCAGTGAAGTTATTGTAGCCACTGTCGTCATACGTAGCTGGGATTGAGTCATGAGCACACCGTACGCTTCCCAAATCGAGTACGATATACATACTGACGTTTCCATAGTCATTGTTCACCGTAGTCAAGTTGTGCTTGAGTGCCAACTCCCAAATGGGATTTGCAGGACCGTCACCTTGCTGCGTTCCCTGAATCCAGCTGGGACCTATCTCGACGACGACCTCCCTCCCTGGCGCGCCAAACGTATGGCCAACCATACGACCACCAAGCTCAATCTTGGCATCGAGAAGGATGAAGTCGTCGATGCCCCGTTCGTGGAGCGTTCGAGCGGCGATGATGCCCGCCATGCCACCACCGAGGATGAGAACGGTGGTGTGATTGGATGCAGTGGTTGTTGTGTTCGTATCCTGTGTGACTACAGCGGCGGCAGACAACAGTCCGTTGGCAAGGAGGACGGTGCGGTGCGACACTCTGGGTAGAAACATGTCGGGAAGGGATGGAAGAGAACGAGAGGAGCCCTCAAAATAAGGATATAGCTGTGAGACCGGAAGGAAGAATCCCGCGCAGCCCAGGAACTCATAAGCCAACCTTGTGAGCTTCGAGATAGAGTTGCGGAGCGCTCATGCAATGCTCCGGGCCAACCGCGATGCCCGACGCGGCGACGTATGGAAAAAAGACCTTTTCAGAAGCCCTTGCAATGGGCGCTCACCGCAACGGGGACTTGATGTTGCCACAAGAATGAGCGTCGACCCGGTCAGTGATGCCAGTGGGGTCAGTACAAGCGAATGATCCGGTGCCACGAGGCTCATATCGGTCAACCCAAAATGGAAAAAAAAAGTATATTCGACACCCTCACACTCGGTTCTAAACTTCTAATGCCGTCTCGTTAACGTTCGCGGCCCAGATCAAACCGACCTCGGCTCAAAGCTCACCAGAGCATACCTTGAGAGTCCAATTGAGCCCGCCGATCGCAGCACTAGATCACGGGAAGCACTTACTTGCCGTTCACCCTCCATTTCTCATCCTTGGCATCCAGGTCGTCCGCGATGTGCTGCGGAATTCCGACCGCGACGTCCGCCTTGTTGGTGCGGAGGCTCAATAGCGGGAAAGCACCGGCCAATGGGCCTGTCCATGGTTCGTTCAGATCATACCCGTCTCCATCGCCCGCTCAGAGCCTTACCGAGTGCTTCAGAAAAGGGAGTAGAAACCGGCCATTTGACATCTCCAGTGAGTCTGGAAACAATTTCCCCCGACTTAGTATCGTCACCCTACAATCAAAGACAACCAGACCGTACTTGCGATAGCTAGCAGACCACCGAATGTCGAGTCCGCATGAACCCATGATGCATTCAGATTTAATCACACGCACTTGAGATCACCCTAGTGGCAGACCTTAAGAACGACCATATGAAATTCACACGGAACGTGCACACCTTGAAAATGACGAGGTCGCTTCCATGTAGCCATTCCCAAAGCTGGCTCGCTCTTTCCTTCATGTTCCAGTAGGGCCATGGTTCCGTCCAAAACTTGGCGATCACCTGCCCGTCGACTTTCTGGCCATCCACCTCCTTGAGATTTGTGCTCAAAGTGAAGATGCCCTGCTCAAGGTATGACCGCCACCGTGTCACCATCTGTTCCAAGTGAATACGAGATTCCGTGTGCGTGAAAAATGACTCGGGGAAGAATGTAGTCGAGAGCAGGGACGTGATGGTGGTTCCAAAATCGAAAGGGGTAACATCGGAAACAAACCATGGGAAGAGCTTTGGGCTAGGAGCAGAGGTCAGTGCTTTCACCGGCGCCATGGTTTCCACCTACTGAAAGACCACCTTTGAAATGTAAGGGGTATATGTCACCAGGAAATCCGCAAAGACAAAGTCAGTAAACAACTGTCGGGTGTGTTATTCTTGGCATGTACTGTCGTCGTCAAGAATGCGAGAAATTATACCTCAAAACCCGCTAATCGCAATAAGCAAATCAAGCGACGTTTACATCCGGATTTCACACATACCATTGTCCAGAACGAAATCGCAACGCTTTCCTGACCCTTCAAGAGTCTTGATGTATTCCCAAACTGCTTCTTGATCGTCCCTGAGGATGAACGCTTGCCTTTCTTGCTGAGCATCTCTCCCAACTGTCTGCAGATCCTCGATGTCTGACGGGGTCAAGTGGGTCAAGAGAGAAAGATCCTGTACCGATCATTTAGCCAAACCCTCCTAACAACAACAAAAGATCCACACAGTCGCATTTCCCCTACAGCGGAACACGTTCAGGTTGTATTGTCAGCTGCACAAGATGTATACTCGCCAAAGACACATCTGAACCATTTCTCGAAAGAGAATGAGAAGTTTATCCGGGTTTGATCTCAGCTTGTCTTTCTCGTGTTCAATCTCGTGCATGGTGGTCGCGATCTCTTCACCCAGATGGCGTGAGTACCGAGCAGCGTCAAGTTACAGGGACACGACACGCACGGTGTATGGCGACGCGACTGTTCCTAAATATGTCCTCCTTTTGTACAAAGAAGGGGTCGAAACCGCGCCAGTGACGCGTCTCGTTAAAGTAGGATCGAAACAAGCGGTATCTGCCCCGCTTCTTTGCAAGCCTGTCAAAGCAAACAGAATCGATAGGGGACGCACAGGTAGCATCTGGCGAGACGACGTCAGAAAGAACATCAACAGGGAATCTGGGGTTCAATGGACGACGCACTCTGCATAGAGCCACGGCGCGGCGAACCACTTATTCTGGCCTGCGTTGGACAACCGGGCGAGTTCGGCATTGTATACCTCGACGTCGACATCACCGTCCTGAGGGATCGGCCTAGCACAAAAGGGCAAAACAGGGATCAATAGATGCCTTGACGAAATAGATCTCTTACTCGAGCTCTTGATTTCTTGCCATGCGGTACTTTAAACGACTGGCCCTAGAGATGATCTCCTTTCCCTCTTCGACCTTGGCATCGAGCGCCTTTGCGCGCCCGAGCGCATCCGAGTCGCCCGATGGTTCAGACTCGGAGGATTGGGTGATCTCCCGGGATTCCATGGTCATGTCGTGAATCAGACAATGGACATGGTCGATGATGTTGGTGATGATGACTGGCCAGCGTTTGACTACGGTTTCATAACTACCGGAAACTGAGCGCTGGTATCCGTACGTGAAGGAACGGCGCTCACGAAAAGCTGTTGGTGATCGAGTGAGCATGATCGAGTCGTACGCGGTGGTCTGAGGCCTACCTTGATCTATCCTGGGGATCGTATGGGGGATATGGGGGGTTGAACATCCTAGATGAGAGTCGAACTGATGATCTGTGTATGGTAATCAAGACATTCAAGTTCACACTGTGACCGAGCAGGAGCGAATCACAACATTTCAGAACATACAATCATACTAGCCTGCGTGAAAATACGAAAACGTAACCTCATATCGTACAAGGAGTCTACTCCACAACCTTTTGGAGGCACCCGCCGCAAGTTCGACCCGTCCGCGAACTTGAAGAACGGGGACTAGTGCACGACAGGGGAGGCACCGAATGGGCGCGTCCAGACACTTTCACCTTGGATGGTGGCCCTTCATTCAGCATGGCCAATGCCCTTTCCCTGATCGTCCCAGTGCTCGGCCGTGACACACCACCAACATCGGTGGCATCGTGTGGCAATGCCGACTCGGAGGGCGTGGGGGCGAGCGTTGACGCCGCGGTCGTCCCATCAAACCAGTCTTCCGCCATGTTTGTAAAATCAAAGTATCTGGAGAAGTCGAGCGCCTCTGTCGCATTATGGTGCGCCTTCTCCGCTCTGGATTTGATGCCAGACCCCTCGCCTGTGTCATTCAGAGCATGAGCAAAATCTCGTCGACGATCGAAGCGATCGGACGTACACCAGAGATCAAATTCCGTAAAGCTGGCATCGAGCGCCGTTTGACAAAGCTCAGACAGAGATCGGGTCGCGAATTGGTGAGCCGAACGCTGCGTGTTTGTCAACGTGGCATTGTTGATTGCATTCTCATTCACGGCATACGCCACCTATAGAGGAGTGATCAGAGCCGGTTTTCCACCATCGAATCAAGACATACTTGGAGAACCTGTATGAGCTGGAATGTCATTAGTGACCGAACGCGGACCAAGGCAGGCCGCGCTTACCAACTGCTGTTCGTGTCTTTCCAAGCGAATGTTGAGACTGAGAAACTTGGCGAGCTTGTCGCATGTTTCCGTGTACGTGTATGCATCTGGTGCGGTAGCCTGGGCTGCAACGGCAGCACTGGCTTCATTCAACGCGTTTGAGACTTGGCCACGAATTTCCGTTTGGTAGTAAAATTGCTCAAGCCTGCTTCTCGTTAGTTCGGCAAGCAGGTCGGGGACAGGTGTGTAGGACATGTTATGAGAGGGATCGGCCACTCGACCGCAGAGGCTTATATATTACCCAGTGTGACTCGGATGGACGATCGTGGACATGAGCTTTGATGGTGGGGATGCATTGACAGAAAGGGACATGGTCCAAGCGGAAACAAAAATTAAACCTTGACAGAACGCCGCAGTGGACATGCGGGATCAGTTTCCCACCTTTTTTTCCTTTGACTGGGTGGGGTGAAACACGACTGAGCATGGTCAAATGGAGATGTTGGGTGGATATTGTGTGCACGAACAAAGAGAGTAGACAAAGCAGGCCTCGTGTTCGCTACTGGCTCTTTTCCAAGTATACCGCGTATTGTTTCGGCGTGAACGTCTTCTGGGACGAGTGTCAAGGAGACTGGACAGGATTGGCGACGTGGCGTCTCACCTGCGAAAACGCATGCATCTGGGCGATCTGGGCCTTGAGCGCCGCATTGACTGCAGGCGGTCAAAGGTATTCGCTCAGCGAGCATGTCCACGTACTAGCTTTGTGTCGCGCGAGTGTTGTCATGCCCTCAAAGGCCTGTGTGGACGATGACTAGACCGCCAACACGGTCATTGTGGACACACCTCGCTGACGAGCAGGACCGAGTAGCTCTCGCCGCACCCGCTGGACTGGTCCTCGATGTGGAGATGTGCCACGGGAAATGCGTCGTGGATGGCCTGCTCGAGGTCTGTGATATGGATGGGCATGTTGATCGTATCTGACAAGCTTGTCTACCGCCACCATGTCCGACGTCGAGGACCTCTTCGACGCCGTGTTCAATTACCCCGCCATCGACAACCATGCACACCCCCTCCTCACCGAAACGAACCGAAATGCACTCCCGCTGCAGGGCATGGTCTCGGAAGCGGATGGCGACGCCCTCGACGACGCCCGCTATACACTTGCCAGCTATCGTGCCACACAGACGCTGTCCAAGCTCCTTGTTGGCCTTTCAGAAGAAAACATCAAACACACCTGGGACGACCTCGCGCGCATCCGGGACGAAAAAGACTATTTCGACCTCTGCCAACTGTGCTTCAAACGTACCGGCATTCAGACCATCCTGCTCGACGACGGTCTGAATGGCGCCGCTGAGCTCGCCGAGCCGTGCCAGTGGCACGACCAACTCACGACCAGTCCGTGCAAGCGCATCGTGCGCATCGAGTCCGAGGCAGAGGTAACCTAGTCCAGATCACCCCTATACATGTTTGACCCCTCTCAGAACATCCTCAAGGACCTGCTCGGCGACGATTCGTCGCAAGTATCGACGTCCATCGTGTCTGTCGTTGATGTCTTGGGAGAACTACTGGATCGATTCAAAGCCATCATTCATGCCTGCGCCCAAGACGGGCACGTCGCCAGTTTCAAGTCTGTGGTCTGCTACAGGTATGGATCACGGCATGCCATCTCTGCAGAGATGAATGTTCCCAATAGAACTGGGCTGGATATCGCATCGTCAGCCCCGGCCTTGGAGGACATTGAAAACGCCATGTTGGATCTGATACGCCAGTACAAGACGAACCAGACCCTCCGTTTGCAGCAAAAGGCGCTCGATGATCATCTTGTCCGCATCACCCTGCAGATTGCGGGCCAGCATCACAAACCCGGTAGGTCAACGCACCGATTTCTCGTTTCTGGTCCTGACAGGAAGCCAAAAGTGCAGTTCCACACAGGTGAGATCGCATGGGTCAGAAATACAAGAAACTCATCCATGGTCAGGTTTCGGGGACAATGACGTGCAGTCGACCAAGTGTTCGCCCACATACATGCAACCCGTCGTCGAAGCTTACCCCAATACGCCTATTGTCCTCCTTCATGCAGGGTACCCATACACCCGCGAGGCTGGGTACCTGACATCTGTATACAAGAATGTCTATCTGGACCTCGGACTCGTCTTTCCAGAGTTGTCTTGCGAGGGTCAGCACGCGATTCTCCGACAAGTGCTCGAACTTGCACCGACGAACAAGGTTTTATTTTCGAGTGCGTTGGAGGTCGTTCTGTCGACGATCGCTCACGTTTATTACAGCCGACGGACACTGGTGGCCAGAGTATTACTACTTGGCCACCCACCAGGCGCGCTCGGCACTCTACGAGGTTCGTGTGATTCCCCCCGTGCTGGGCTGGCTGACTTGTCGCTCAGATCCTGAAGAGGATTGGCGGTGCCTCGTCTTCTGGGCCGATCCGGGCCATTGAGATTGCTCACAACATTCTCTTCCACAATGCCAACAGACTGTACAACCTGGGTCTTGAGCCCAACACGAGCATCATTCCAAACGAGGACTGAAACGAAAAAGCTTGGCTGTAACTTATTCCTATTTTAAACGTGAACGGACGCTTGTATTTTCTATTCCACGTCGTCGTCGTCGAATACGAGATGAATGCCTTGTTCCCTTGCGGTTTCGATTGCTGCCTGCTGTTTCTCGTCTGAATATTCCAAGATCGATTCGAGAATCTCCCTTTGCCCTGATAGTCTGTGAGATGGGTCACCGACGACGGTCGAGAAGCCCACCTGCGATGTAGTGTTCCAACATGGCTCTGATCGATGGTCGAATCTGATCGTTTTGTTGTACGTCCGCCACTGTCCTCATGCCATCCAGTTTCGCCTGAACCATGTCGGACAAGGCAGCGGCGGTGTCGAGATCGTCCTCGAACGGATGCTCGTTTTGCCCGTCGACAATCCTGCTTTGGATATCGGACCAGAGACCGTCGACGTTGCGTGCGTCCCTGCCGACGACCCACTTTTGCGACGTGGGCGAACCCCCGATTTGGAGAGTGATGGTGTCGTCTGGGTTGTCTTTGAGAGTAAAACCGTAGCCGAGGACGAGTTCGTCGTTGGGTTTGGGTCCATAGTTGTTGAACACTTCGACGAGTCCGTCGGGCGTTGCGGCGTCAGAATCGGGGTGTGCGACGAGGGAGATGGTGGCTGAATCGACGATCCACGAGACGGGTTGACCACGCTTGTGGTTCAGCAAATCGAGACCGGGGATGAGTACGGGGTGTGTTGCAGGCGTGGCGACGAGGGTGGGGGTGGCGGAGAGGATGGAAGAAGGGAAGGCGCGGGAGGACAGGTGGGTCGCGGCGGTCAAGTAGCGTTCCCTGGTCGGACGTGAACGGGGTGCATCGCGTCGCGCGTGAACGAACTTGCCAGGTGAATGCCTCGCCCCAGGCAGGGCTGGCGCTGTGCACGACGGACCGACATGTCGCCCATTCTGCCCGCCAGTCGCGCTCGCGGTCCAGCGTTGCCCCGAACAGATTCGTGCCGCGAAGCACCTCGCGCTCGGCGGTGGTAAAGTAGAGTGGTGTCGACAATGTTTCGGCGACGGGGAGACTGGCGACATAGGGCAGATGGCGCAGGACAGGGTGTGGACAGACGTGGTGCAGACTCAAATACGTGCTGATCCACTGTCGTTCCGTCCAGGCATCGCGCGGGACGTGGAGCAGCGTGGCGAGCGCCTCGGATGCGACATCGCGCGTGATGATGAGCGACAGTGGACAGGCGACGATGGTCGTGTCGACGACGGGCTTGGGCGCGCGCACGGACACGCCAAACGGACCTGCCAGCGACCATGAGCGATGGGCACGGACCAGAGGGCGGGGAAAAAGACCTTGGACGTCGAGCAGAACGCGTTCGCCAAACGACCCGCCGTGCGCAGCCAGCCAGCGGCGGAGTGGCTCCATCCTTGACCCGCAACCAGCATGAGCACCGAACAGTCCTTTCGCAACAACCTCGACCAGTTTCGCTGGGCGCGCGGTGTCGCCGACGACGCACAGCAGGCCCAGCCAGCACAACCATCCAACCCGTTTGCCCGCTTCTACAACGCCGTCGCGGGCGACGACGTCCCACCACGGTCCAGCGAAGACGAGGCTTGGTTTGCCCTATCGCGATGGGAAAGGTATCGGTCTCGCAAACCCATCGACCGCGCTGACATGTTTCCACCAGACTGCTCGGCTTTGGTGCATGTCTCGTCGGCGCATGCGTCTGCTTCTTTGTTGCGTTTCTCGGCCTACCCTGGCTACCACTTCGACCAGCCAAGTTTGCGCTCGCATTCAGGTGGGCCACCGCCCACTCATGTCCTTCCGTGCTCACCCGTCCTCCTCAGCATGGGAAGTCTGCTCGTCATGGTTGGGCAAGTCTCCTCCCACCTCGGTCAAGCAAAGACTAACCCTGCGGAAAACCAGCTTCTCGGTCCTCGTCGGACCAATCAACCACATCAAGCATCTGGTGTCCAAAGAGCGACTGCCGTTCTCGGTCGTCTACTTTTCCAGCCTAGGCTTCACCCTCTACTTTGCACTCGGGGTAAACACCGCATCACGACGTCATTCAGCGTACAGCTGACGTTTTGTTCCAGGCACATTCACAGTTGGGGTCACTCTTGGCTGGCATCGTTCAGGTCCGTTCCTCTCATCCCTCTATTTGGTCACGCTTACCCCCCAACCCAGGTCGTCGCATTGGTGGCCTACGTACTCGCATACTTTCCCGGGGGCACGCAAACACTCCGTCTTGGCGGCCAGATCGCCCTCCGTGGTGCAGGCAGCCTTCTCCCCTTTTAATCTCTCTCTCGGTTCGGTACTCTATCACATTCGACGTCTGCGTGTCGCCACTTGTTTATCTTGTTTCTCTACCTACAATCATATATCCCCCCCTTTGCACACCAAGGACGTCTACATCTGGGCACAAAATGTACATCACTGCGACTGGTATTCAACAACCATGACCTACCAATGTTGATCAATGGTTCCCGCCGCGTCGTTGCTGTCTTGCTGGTTAGACTCGGATCGCCCGAGAGCGCACCGCCTGCCTACCCAAGTACATACTCTTGTTCAGTTTCTACGCGCAGGTCATTGGGCTTGTTCATGTGGCTGACCTCAACATCGCCGCTTCCGTCTCAACTGTCCTAGGTGACGGGACTCCCGGGATGGTTTCTTCATCCATGGCAATCCCACCTGGACCCTCTCTTGTCCTCTCTATTCCCTTGGCATCTCGGCTCTTGGCCTCTATCCCTACCATCTCAGTGCCCAGCCCATTCATTGAGCACCATGATCGGCTAGTTGATGAAATGGCCATTCAAGTCACTATGGTGAGGTCTGCTCACACTGAAAATCATTTCAATTCCTCCACCTCCACCTCAGCGTCGACGCTGCTTCTATGGGTTTCCATTCCACTAGATGCACCGAGTCCTACCCGAGGTACTGTACATTGCTTAGCTCACCCCTGAGGATTATTTCGTGTCTGCTTAGGGTCACGGTCTGTTTGCTGCAGTGTCCTCGTAGCATGAATTTTGATTGTCATCCCTTGCAGTACTACCGCATGTGTCCAGCATCCTGCCCGTCGTCGACCCCCCCTCTGATCGTGTGGGCGTGTCAGTTGTCGACCAGCTGAAAAAGTTTTTCTCAAGCCTGACGCCAACAGGACCTGACGATAGACCACAGCAAGAACGGAGTCGATTTCTGCTTCAGAAACCAAGGTTCACGTAACGGGCCGTGCTGTACAAGTTCTTCCGCAGGACTACGATGAAGCTGCACAGTAATGTTTCTACTGCAAGCGAAACAGAATGTTCTGCAACGAATGCACTGCAAAGTGCTCTGCTACGTATTTCAAGTACATTGACATCCCACTTGCCTGTTATTTACGATGAACCATGGCACCCGTATCAAAAGGCAACGATCACAATCTCCCGATTTAACCCCGTCCAATTCCCTAACTGTAAGCTTGGGCCATATCCTGCTTCCATAGTCTTCTCATTCGCATCACCCATGTGGCAGCATGACGTCTCTGACCGTCGCCCCAAACATGCGCGGAAGGAGCAAGAAAATGAAGAAACATCAGGTCCTGACACACACGAAAGCGAAAACGAAGAAATAGTCATCACAAGCATGAATCCATATTTTCTATTTAGAAAATCTGGCAAGATGGGTGACAGCAATGTAGATGTCGGTGGGACCGATCTCGCCCGTGGCCTCAGACGGATTCTCGCCGGGTTTTATGTTGTGGTGTCCATCACAGTGACCTCGAATGGAGGACCAAAAACAAACCAGTGTCCGTGAATGATGACGACCTCGAATGGCACGGGCCAATCCTGATGTGAGAACCTCCTTTACCTGACCGAATCTGTGTTAATAGGGTCCGCAGACCATCTGATCCCACTGCTCGTGTCTCGGTTGCGATCCACGCATCCTTTGAATTCCAGCCCATGCTGGGAAATGGCGAGCAGTTACGAAGGATAACAATACCTGTGGATGAGCTACTTGATCGCAGTGCGAAAGACCTTCGTGAGCAGGACACACCTTTACGTGCCCGTTGGGCGCTGACACCATGGCAGCATTTCTCTTCTCTCCAAAGGACGGGGATGTTGTATCCTCCTGTTCGTCAATGTCGGTGACTGTTGGACGGCGGCGACGCGATAATACCGGCACGTCAACGCAGGTTCTTGAGCCCCATCGCGTCAGTGTGCAGTCTGTTCACTACCATCCGTCATTAATCAGTGTGTGTTACAGCCAGCTACAGGAACCAGTCGTCAATTAGAGGATGCGACAGACCGGGGTCACAGCGCTCTCTCGTGCTACCGAAAAAAGGGGACCATACAAGATCTCCAGCGCGCTATCGAACAATTTGAGCATGCGCTCAATATCTGCTCACCAGACCATCCCTATCGTGCCGTTGTCCAGTCCTACATGGCGATGGCAACATTAGTCAACTGTCAGATAAACACCAATGCTTCCCTCGATGTTCCACTTGTGTTGTATCGTTATGTGCTTGCTGCGCGTCCAGCTAGCCATCTTGATCGTGCTTTGACGTTGATTCAGTTGGCCCACGATACACTTGGCGCGACTTCAGTGAGGAGGGGAAAACAACGTGGCAGAAATTGAAGCACTACTGTACGAGGCGGTGGAGCTGAGCTCGGCCGAGAGCCATGAGTGCCGAGCTGCTATTTTAATGCTACAGCTTTACGGAGGGCAAGCAGAAGCGGCGGTCCACGCGCGTGGCCGATCGACACTGGAGCAGGATTCCATTCAGGCTTTTCAAGCAACAGACATGGACCCGTTAGACTTTGCCATCGCACGGCTACTCCGCTTCAAACGATTCGGTGATTTAACCAGCCTAGAACAAGCGATATCAGTTCTAGAGGTGTCCATCAGGTCTATGTCACCCTGGAGTCACCGGTACCTTGAGGGGATAAACGCACTTGGTATGGCGTTAATGTACCGGTTCAATCGCGTTGGAGAGCTAGGTGACCCTGAGGGAGCCATTTCAAGGTTTCAAGATGCTGTTTACCTCACCCCGGATGGACACCCCGACAAGCCAACGGGTCTGAACAACCTGGCCAGTTCCTACTTGACTCGTTTCGAATGCCTCGGAGAACTGAGTGATCTGGAGGAGGGCATCTTGAGGCAACGGGATACTGTTCGGCTTGCCTCGGATGGGCACCCCAACAAGCTTATGTACCTGAGCAACCTGGGCACCTCCTACTTGACTCGCTTCTCCCGCTTCGGGGACCTGAGCGACCTGGCAGAATGCATCTCAAAGCTACGAGATGCTGTTTACCTTGCCCCGGATGGACAACCTGACAAGCCAGCATGTCTGAACAACCTGGGTAGTTCCTACTTGACTCGTTTTGAACGACTCGGGGAGCTGAGCGACCTGGAGGACGCCATATCAAGTCAACAGGATGCTGTTTGCCTTACCCCGGATGGACACCCCGACAAGCCAGCGCGTCTGAACAACCTGGGCGCCTCCTTTAAAACTCGTTTCGAACACCTTGGAGACCTGAATGACCTGGAGGAAGGCATCTCGAGGCAACGTGATGCTGTTCGCCTTGCCCCGGATAGATACCCTCCCAAGTCAGGATATCTGAGCAATCTAAGCAATTCCCTCATAACTCGTTTCACTTGCCTCGGAGAGCTGAGTGACCTGGAGGAAGGCATCTCAAGGCAACAGGATGCTGTTCATCTTACCCCAGATGGACACCCTGACAAGCCAGCACGTCTGAACAGCCTGGGTAACTCCTTCACAACTCGTTTCAAACATCTCGGAGAGCTGAGTGACCTGGAGAAAGGCATCTCAAGGCAACAGGATGCAGTTTGCCTTACCCCGGAAGGACACCCTGGCAAACCAGGATATCTGAACAACCTGGGCACCTCCTTCTTCACTCGTTTTGAGTGCCTTGGAGAGCTGGGCGACATAGAGGAAGCCATCTCAAGGCAACAGGATGCTCTTCGTCTTACCCTGGATGGACATCCTCTCAAGCCAGGATATTTGAGCAACCTGGGCAACTCCTTCGGAATTCGTTTCTCTCACCTCAGAGGGCTGAGTGACTTGGAGGAAGCCATCTTGAGGCAGCAGGATGCTGTTTTCCTTACCCCAGATGGACATCCCAACAAGCCAGGATACTTAAACAACCTGGGCGTCTCCTTCAGAACTCGTTTTGAGCACCTCGGAGAGCTAAGTGACCTTCGACAGGTGCTTCTACTATCTGCCATGGCGGCTTGTGCTTCTGCGGGCGACATCGCTACTCGATTTCATGCGTCACGGAATTGGATTTCCTCTGCTCATATTTTGCGTCACCGTTCTCTTCTTCGTGCATACTCCGTTGCCATTTCCCTCCTTCCTCAATTGGCATGGATTGGCCACTCTCTTGCTCACCGTTACCACGAGCTCATCAATGGTGCTGATATCGTCCGCGAGGCTGCGGCTGCAGCCTTGGACGCAGGGCGCCCAGAAACTGCTGTTGAATGGCTCGAACAAGGGCGCTCGATCGTTTGGGGGGAGTTACTCCAGCTCCGCAATCCTTATGACGAACTGTCGTCTACCTATCCGGACCATGCTCGCCGACTTCGGGAATTGTCCATAGCATTAGACCACGCTGGGGTTACACACGAAAAATTCTCGTCGGAACAGCCTAGGACAGCAAGTGCAGAGCATCACGAGTCTCTGCGACAGGAAGCTGATAAACATCGCAAGCTTGCAATCGATCGAGACAAGCTGCTTCAAGAGATCCGTCGATTACCTAATTTCGAGCAGGTCCTCCTCCAGAAGGAGTTCTCCCAGCTCTGTACGTCGGCACATTCTGGACCGGTGGTCTTCCTCAATGCTACAGAGGCCCGCTGCGATGCATTGATCGTGCTCGCCGGGATGGATCGTGTTATTCACGCACCGCTCCCAAATTTCACTCTTCAGCACTGTAAGGAACTTCGGACAACTTTGGATACGTTTGTTCGCCAGGTCCGTGGCGAACCCTCTGAAATAGATGACAGGGAGGGACGTCCCGTGCCGCATAGTACCAGCGGCTGCGAGTCCATCCTGGCTCCCCTGTGGAGATGTGTTGTCAAACCTGTGTTTGATGCTCTAGCTTTGTTGGTATGTGACGTTCATTTTTGGCTCCACTGTCTTGATTTCTGACGTCTCGAAACAGATTCCCGCCAGTGGTAACCTTCCACCACGCATTTTTTGGTGTCCAACTGGACCATTCACATTTCTTCCCATCCATGCAGCTGGCCTGTATGAACCCCGGTTTTCACATCCTGGACACAAGGTCTTCGACTTTGTCGTCTCATCATACACCCCTACGCCCAGTATTCTCGGCTCTTTATCCAATACCGAGTCCGATACTCCATCGAGCAGCGACCTCCGCCTCCTTGTTGTCCGCCAACCAGACTCGGATGGCCTACGTAAACTCCCGGGTGTGGCCCTCGAGTTGGAACACATCCAGACGATAATGAAGAGCTCTCCATCAGCTCGGACAACCCTCGTGGAGTCCGCTAACAAAACGGTCGAGGACGTACTTTCCCTCATGAGAGAAGTGGACTGGGTCCATTTCGCATGCCATGGTGTTCAGGATACGACGAACCCAACCAACAGCGGACTCTGCCTCGCTAATAAGCGCCGATTGAGAGTATCTGATATCATCGCGCTATCACGGCCCTGTGGTGGGCTTGCGCTTCTCTCTGCATGCCAGACGGCGACGGGCGACGAAGACCTCTCCGATGAGGCTGTCCACATCGCGGCGGGGATGTTATTTGCTGGGTACGGAGGGGTGATTGGCACCATGTGGTCGATCAGTGACAAACTCGCACCCGAACTGGCAAAGGATGTCTATAAGCAACTGTTTTGCAGCGTCACGAAGCCGGATTATCGGAAGGCTGCAAGAGTACTGCATGACGCTGTCGGACGGCTTCGAGAAAGTAAAGTGTCACTTATGGATTGGCTTCCGCTCATCCATGTGGGTCTCTGAGCATTTTAAGTAGTGTATAATAGATCTACCTTATTTACCGTGTTTCTATGAGCACCGGCGCGCTATGTAGACTTGCACAATTTCGTGTTTGGCTCGGAGGGATGGCTTCTAACCCTGAGGTTTGCTGGTTCCAGTGTTCAACTTCCACCAATCGCTGATCTAACACGCTGGGTTCCCCCTTCCCCGCCATCTCCCTGGGACATGAACGAAATAACATCTACATTTAATATACGTGTTCAGAGCACGCCAAAACGTACTTCTCACTTTTGAGATACAAATGATCATATCACTCTAACAAATCATGCAGCCCAACCGTATCCCTCAATCTCCGAGACATGATCTCGATATACCCTTGGTATGATTGCCAATCTCGTCCAATTGTCTCGGCGCTCTGCAAGGTGTATGTCCATCAGAATATAGTGTACACCAGCGTTAGTCCACTCACGAAATCGAGAGTCGATATTCGCGTTAGCGCACCGACAAGCTGCTTGCCCACCTCACCTCTAAACGTACTCGCATCCAGCGCGGGTAATATGCGCATCGAGGACCGCAAATTCGCAGGTGGCGGTGCAGCGGGGCGTGAAGGATCCGCCTCAGCGTAGCTGGCCAGATGCCTCCAAAGCAACAGCAGCAACATCTCCGTCGTACCTATCCAGATTTAAAACATCAGAGTTGGTCACGAGGTAGCCTAGGAAATGCCATACCAAGCACCGTCTTGACCTCGTCTTGAAACTCGCTCTTGAGTCGTTGATACTCTTGGTGGATCAAAGACCGTTTTTGTGCGATATCCAGGTCTTGCAAGAACGCCGGATCGGATATGCTGACGATCTGCAGAAGTCAACTCAGGACGAGAACGACATGCAGACACCATTACACACCTCTTGGATATTGTCCACGCGAATGTGATCCCGCGAAGACAACTCTGCCGACAGATCCCCAATTTGCTTCAGCACCGCAGTGAGATCGTCGCAGAGACTATTTAGAGCTTCTATAGCATCCCCGACTGTCGGTATCGTAGCTGAGACAAGCGTGGTCAATGACATCTCCCCCCGCTTCCACACTAGACTCACCAATTACGCGTGTCGGCCGGTCATGTCGTGGCACCGACAACACGGGTGAAAGCACCAACGTAATCTCAGGCTCCGTATAGTCGCTGGCAGTACCTAGATACTCGATGATTGCTTTTCGGAGTAGAAGTTCCTGGCGCTGGACTTGAACGTCAAATTTGGTTTCCGATTGGTGGCCTGGTGCGAATACACTGGCAAGCGCGATCTCGCTGTCAGTCTGGGGTCGCACTAACTGACTCCATCGTCCGTTTCCAAGACACCGCGCCGCGAGTCCCAGAATGGCACTATGCACGGAACCAAACCCGGTGTTCATTGTCGACTGGGTGTGAACTGTCAGCACTTAAGCAGGAAAAAGTTGCGAGGGAGACTTGCCAGCTCCGATTTAGGAACTAAAGGAAGAAGGCTGCTGCTGAGCGACACAAGTAGATGAATCTCTTCGATGTACGATAGCGCCACCTCCTCACTGTCGTTTTTGAGCATAATCACGATCGTATCCCTATGGCTCGACAAAAACTCGAGGGCCTAGTAAAAGCAAATGTAAGCACGCAGACTACAAGGTAAAACAGGTTTTCGCACTTGGTTATTTGCTGTCGCGTGTTTCGTGCCTAGCGAAGCAAGGATGGCGACGACCAGCTGCAACGCCGGCATAAACAGTTGATGGTATCGCTGGATCGCAGACGGCAAAAACGAATCTTGGTCTGCAACAGTATCAGCTAAATAGCACATGATAATAGTAGCACAGACACATACCCATAAACGATTGGTCCTCTTCGGGTCGCGCATCCAAGTACTCGCACTGAGACAAGATGGGGAAAATCTGCGCCTCCAGCAGCCGTTCTGCACCCGATCTCGTCTGCGCCATCCGAGTAAAGAGTGACATCTTGGCTTCATACACGTACAACGGATTCAAGTCATCTGTGACCGTACCTTTAGCAAAAATGCACGGACAACCAATAGGCGAGAAAACATACCTGGATCAGGCTTCAGCACATACTGCAAATGCCTCTCCGCCTCCTTCAACCCCCTCACAAAGTTGGACAAGACACCATGCTTGACCAGGGTCGTCAGCAGCGTGCGTGACTTTTCCGCCCGGCAGAGGTGCGCAAGAGAATCGAGGAGCGTAAATGCGACGGTCTTCCAGACTTCCGTCCCATCAATCGCGTCGCGAGAAATCGTAGTGACCAACCGTTCCATCGCGCCCTTCATCGCGGAAAGTGTGCCAGCTTCCAGCGCGGACGAACGCTGCGTAAGATGACCACCTGGGGTTGGGGTCGAGCGAGCGGACCCTCCTTGACTTTCAAGAAGCGACAAATCGTCCTTGGAGCTCAAGGCAGAAGTTGACAATGCCAGAGACCGCTTCCCATAAGTGTCCACGACTGCTTCCATATCACGAGGCCCGTCATCGGTGGAGACGAGGTGCAAATAGTTGATCAAGCATGCGTACAAGTTGCCGCGAACCAGCTCGGAGCGGCTGTTGTCCAAAACACATTCGAGTAAACTCCGAAGAAGGGCATAGAGCCGCTCCGTCGGTAGGGAACCCGCCTCGATATCACCCCCAGCGGACTGGAGCATGATCTGGTGACGTCTGTCTTCGCGCAGTTTCGTGATGGTCGACAGGACGGCTTCGGAAAGCAAGACGGCTGTCGGTTCTTGAACGTCTGAGCGCACGATACCCGGGAGGACGTGCAGGAGGTCAAAGAGCATGTTTTCGCGCCGATCGTGCGGGAGTCGGTTGAAGCACTTTGTAAGCGTCATGTCGAGCAGTCGACGCCATGCCTCATAGCCAGTAGAAATCGTATACGAAACCTCCCTCCTGTGGTTCTCGATTGCGCAACTTTCCAGGACGTATGCTGTTTCCGCGTTCAGTTTCTCCGCTTGCGCCGTCGTCGCGATACGGCCTTGGGAATGAAGCGTCCGACATGCACCCGTGAGGAGAGACAACAACGCAGACTGATCAACCACCTCGCATCCCGTTGGATCCACACGGACACAGGCGTGCAAGTTGAGGGTTCCCAGATACTCCAGGTCGACAGGAGTGGTGGTGAGCGAGTCGGACCAATCGAAACTCAACGACTGGACAAACTCGATGATCCGCAGATGAGACTGTCCCATCTCCCTAAACGGCTGCAATGGCATCGCTAATTCGTCCTCCCAATCAAACACTCCCGTTTGCTGCATAGTTTCCGTTCCGAATAGGATCTGCAAGATCTCGAGCACGCCTTTATGGTGCCCCCTGTTTGTCAGTACATGGAGATCCAGCGCGGCGAGATCCAGTATCCGGGAGCGCAAATCAACGAACGCGCGAAGCGTCGACACGCTCGTCAACACGCGCGAGCCATCACGATACATGACCTCGATGAACGGCTCTTGAGTCGCCTGTGGAACTTTGGAGGGAATTACTGCGAGATGGCGTACAAAAAAGTCCTCCCTCGTGCGTAGGTACCGCATCGTCGCATCCGATGTACGAGGGTGCATGCAAAGCTGGTATATAACCCGATAGCACCGTTCGCTGAGTGCTGGAAGGACGTTGAAGAGCGGTTCCGCATATACTGCAGCCCTGCGTTGTCGTTCTCTATCTTTACCCCTGGCCTTCATCCGCGGCACACCCACGTTGACAATATCGAGGATAACATGCGCACACGTCCGGCGTGCACCGATCGCATGTGGGTCTTGAATGTGGTATTCACTTTCAGTACCGCCAAACAACAAAAAATGGCCAATGTTGGGATAGGCTGTTCCGAGTTCCGTGTTGCGGAGGAGCAGGTCGAGGATCGCGAGCCGGATAGCCTGATCAAGCGGTTCTTGTGTTTCCCTGTCTGCAGCACCCGCGCCAGTGATTTGCCCCGCATTGGTTTCAGCCGAATCGACATCGTCCAACGCCTCGACATCCAGTAATTGCCTGAACCCACTAAGAATGCGTTCCGAGTCGGGGCTGCGTTCGATGAGTGTGAGGAGGCTCGTGACGGACGTCGAGGAAGAAAGTTGAGATATTATCTTGATGGCGAGGAGGACGAGCTCCGGGTATGCTGGGTACACGGCATACGCGGCGATCGCAGGAATATACTTGGTCCCGTACGTCAACTCTTGATCGAATCGTGTGTAAAGCGACCTTGAATGAACGCTCCCTACAAACGGCGCGCTGTCAAATTCGGAGAGAGTGGGGACGAGGATGTCGAGGAAGACATCCTGTATATCAAGTACACGGTGGATAATACGGAGGACGCGGATGATAGTAAGCAAAAAGTAAGGTTCTTCAGAAGGGAGCTCGCGCTCGAACCCTTCAATGCCGTCGACGATGTAGGAAAGGATGGTGGATTGGAGGGGTGAATTCGTGAGCAGGCGTGTGAGTACCTCGAAACCTGGATGGATGAGTAAGGGAATGAGTGTTTCTCGCTTCAATGACCCATCTTCTGTCCCCCTGACAAGGGTCTCTATCTCCCAGCCAGCCAGGGCACGTTCGACAAACTTGAGACACAGATCATTCATCCTCCATCTCTCCGAGTGCCGTGCATACTCTCGACGAGGTAGTCCAGCGAAGACATTGTCCACCACGAAGCTGACGTAGGGCCCGATTCCAGGAAGTCGGTATGGCTGTCCCAAAGACTCGGGGATCGTATTGAGTGGTTCCGCATCGGCCAACAAACTTCGCGGGGAAAGCCTTTTTGGTGTGTGCAGTAACGTAGCCAGCAAGTTGAGGAAGGGAATGGTGGCAGGGTACAGCTTGTATACCGCCTCCACCTCGTCCAGTTCCACCTCCACTCCTTTTACAGGTGGTAAAACGACACCCGCTCCGATCGCCCGACCGGACACCGACGCACGTACGTTGATTACTTCGAGCCTCTCCATCAGTGTCCATACACTCTTGCAAACGTCCACGCCAGCAACACCTGCCCCAGGCTCACAAAATGCAGCCAGGGCATCGAAGATGGCCCCCTTGAGTTCTAGAGGGATTCCGAGGGGAACAAGCGACACGAGAGTCGAGATAGCGCGGAATTGAGTGTTTGAAGATATGGCCAGGCGCACTGCAACGGAGCTCGTAGCCACAGTGGAGAGGAGTCGGAGGAAGGATTGCGCAAGGAGTACGTCCTTTGGTCCAATAGGGATGTGTTGCGGAGGCTGTTGGGCAGGGGCAAGGGGAGGCTGCGAGGCGAGAAGAGAACCGAATCCACCCAGTGACGCGGCAAGGGATTGCTGAGGAGGCTGGTTTGTTCGGGAACTTGCT
The DNA here is from genome assembly GCA_038094595.1 of Pulveroboletus aff. annulatus. Taxonomy (NCBI): domain Eukaryota; kingdom Fungi; phylum Basidiomycota; class Agaricomycetes; order Boletales; family Boletaceae; genus Pulveroboletus; species Pulveroboletus aff. annulatus. Next base: position 88,760 of record JBBPTX010000020.1, on the reverse strand, counting down.
GCAGGTGAAGCCCAGGACTCGAGGAGAGCAAAGATCATCGACCAAGATATCGAGGGGCCAGCATTATACGAACCAGCAGAACTCGGTAGACTGCTGCCCGGTATGACTTCCCCGCCACCTCGAGCGAGGAAGTTGTATGCGAGCTCACTACATTGCTGACCCTTTGCAAGACCTGAAAGCATATCGTACAACGCCATCGTCATATTCACATCACGAACTTGAGTAGACCACACAGCCCATTGCAAGAACGATGGGAGTTTGCCTGTGGACATTTCCGCAATTTCCATATATGAAAGCGCGCTGGGCTCGCCGAGTGGTGTTGCCCCCCAGAATTGCAACGCACGTTCCGGCGGGAGGGACGTGTAAAGTATGCCGATGAGAGAATATAACATGGCGACATCGTTTCGCGGTGTCGGCTGACACTCATTCTCGCCACCTACGGATGCGGCAGACCTAAACATCCTCGACCGATCTGTCCGAACGCTCGCAAACACATCTTCTTGTCTTTGCTTGATCTTCCGTAGTTCGGAACTCGCGTACGTGAGCAAAGATCGAATGAGTACATCGCACGTGTTGAGAACCGGAAGCTGGAACTCGTTAGTCAGCACCTCCTTTTGCTGTTGTTCTTGTTGTTCGGGGATGAGTTCAACAGTCTGTACGAATGAGCTTATGGGTGAGTTGTGCATGCGTTTCCGAAGCTGGATGAGGGTTATGACGAGGTACGTGAACGCGTCACCCTGAACGGCATTCCAGATCTGGGATTCGAGCTCTTCCGTTTTGAAACCTTCTTGGTTTTCTAGAGTGGGATCGCGATGTCTGGCCTCGGTCATGAAGAGTGTCCACTTGAGCGATATTGTTGCTTTGAGACCGGACTCTTTCCAGTTTGCAGTGGGACCAAGCTGTCGCTTCATATATGCGATGGTAGCCTTGTCGATGGCGAGGTTTTTCCGGACCTTCCCAGCGAAAGAATGCGGGTCTGCTGGATCGAATGCAGCAAGAGTAGCGGTGAGAATGTAGAGTACTATTGGATCGTTTGAATTGGCTGCGAGCCAGTCTATCGACTTTTGTACCTCGTTTGGGGAAAAGTACCCTAGACGGGCGATCTGATAGTAAACCATGGACAGATACCGTCGCTCATACTTGAGTGAATCGCAGCGGGCGGTAAGAACGTCATAACCCAACGAGGGTTGTGAACCTGGAGCGATGTAAGTGACTTTTCAAGGTCGGGAAAGTGACAACACACCGAGGCCAGACGGGGGAATAGTATTGCTTTGCGCGTTTTGTCTGGCTGTTTGGGCCAGGGTAACTGCTGCACCTAGCGACTCGATCTCCTTGAAGATACGACACGCAAGAGAGGCGTCCAGACCTGCAGATTTCGTTGCAGGAATAAGCTCCTGCCTGACAAAAGCCTCGAGCCGGAGATAGAGCCTGGGAGCGTCAGGTTGCTGAGCGAGTTCGGCGGCTTCGAGCAGATAGCGCAGACAGTCGATGAGATGACGCCGTCGCTGATGAAATTCGACGATGGTGGCCTCAATCGAGTTGATGTGGTCGGTGTTTGGGTTGTCTGACATGACAGCATGGAGAATGCTAGCAATGTATTTTTCCGAGCATTTGAGCTGCTGGGCGAGGAATATGGCTTGTTGGGCAAAGTCGGTGTTGACGGCGAGAGACCTGCCGTCGATGGTGACCTTTCCTACAGAAAAGTGAGCGTAAAACGCGGTGTAAGCACAAGCACTCGGACCAGTCTGGAGCTCGCGCTGTTCGCTGGGCGAGGGCTGTCCGACGTCCAAGAGGTCGCGGAGACGAGACTTGTGTAGGATGAGGTCGTCAAAGAGGTCCTGCTCGCCGTATCCACGCGCGGTGAGCGTCGTGGCGAGGACAGACCGGAGTGCTGCGATGGAGTCCATGGTGAAGACGGGTCAAAGTGGCGACTTCACGCGCGTCTTGTCTGTGTGGGAACACACTTCCTAAACGAGTCAGTACACATCCAGCAAGATGTTGTTCGGCTACCTACCCGTCCTCCTTGCCGTCGTCCACAAGACACGATGGCCGCGACCGAGATTGTGTACAGACAGTATATAGGCGAATCAGATTTACCCCACATCATGTCCTTGGTACAGAGTGAACTTAGCGAACCCTATGTTATTTACACCTACCGCTACTTTCTCCACCAATGGTACGTCTTGGGGGTCTTGTTCTTCGTTTTGCTGACACGTTTTACTTGCAGGCCTCAGCTCGCGTTTCTCGTGCGTTTTGTTCGCACATGTGTTTCTATTACTCACCGTATGCCGTACTTGCAGGCTATACCGGCGGGCTCGTCGGTGCCGATAGGTGTTATTGTGTGCAAGCAGAGTATGCACAAGCACATCTCCAACAGAGGCTACATCGCCATGCTCAGCGTCAGTAAAAATTGGCGCAAACGCGGCGTCGGTGAGCACCTTCTCCTCCACCCCCACCATGCCCACAACCCTCTCTTCCTCACGTGATGCCATTCTAGCAAGCACGCTCGTTCGCCGCACAATCGACATCATGAAACGAAATGGTGTCACCGAGGTTTGTTTCTAATCTTGGCGTCACGTTTCTCTCACATGTCATGTCCAGGTCGTTCTTGAAACAGAGTTTGACAACATTCCCGCCTTGTCCTTGTACGAGTCTCTTGGATTTATACGCGAGAAACGCCTTTATCGCTTTTACCTCAACGGAAAGGATGCGTTTCGCCTTGTCCTCGCCGTCCCCCCCGATCCGGATGACCCTTCGTCGTGCTCCAGATGTCTTCCCATACGAGGTCCCCTCCCAGCTTATCCCATCGATGATGACGATGACGACAACTGATGAACTTCGTCTATATTTCCGCATCATACCCACACATTCTTCATGCAAGCCCCCCTCCCCCACCCGCATCACATTTGTATACTTTACTGTGTACCGCTAGCATGATACATAAATGCCTTCTAATCCCTCCATCACGTCTAGCTTTCCATCTTGACCTACCTGCAGCATCTTTCTCACTCTTGCTTCCCTCTTCCATTTCTCCGGGTTGCCCAGTCTTCTGCACATTATGTACCATCACATCGTACGTGAATGCCAGGCGTAGTCACATATTTATATGTACTCTGGCCTGATCCTAGTTTAAACTCTATCACCACTCAAAAATGATCGAGCGTGCAGGTTTATTCTAATTTATTATAACCCACACTCCTTCGCGGTCTCTCCCAAGGGAAGTGTAGAGAAAGAGTAATAACAATGAGTCTTGTCAGTCAATTACACCCCTCACAGCTCATCATGGTCGTATGAAGGCTCATCATCGTCCGCCGATCCATCTGCCCCCCCAGACGTATAAAGCTTGCTTGTAATCGGGCCAACAACACTCTGAATCTCAGCCAACTTCTCCTCCAGCTCGTCTGCCGTCGCAGATTGACCATTCTCATCAATCCACTCCGTCGTGTCCTTGATGACTGCGAGAAGCGTCTTCTTATCATCGTCATCAAGCTTACCACCGAGACCAGTTTGGTCGGCGAGCTGCGACTTGAGCCCAAAGACAAACGAAGACAACGAGTTGAGTGACTCGATACGCTTGCGGTTGGCTTCGTCCTCGGAAGCAAATTCCTCGGCCTCACGAACCATGCGCTCAATGTCCTCCTTAGAAAGACGTCCCTTTTCGTTGGTAATCGTGATCGATTCTGATTTACCACTAATGCCCAACAATTAGTCACACACCCCCACATACATATACCGGTAGGGCACTCACGTTCCCTTGTCAGCGGCACCAACTTTCATGATACCATTGGCATCAATTTCAAACGTAACCTCAATCTGAGGTACACCACGGGGTGCGGGAGGGATGCTAGAGAGTTCAAACTTGCCAAGAAGGTTGTTGTCCTTGGTCAACGCACGCTCGCCCTCGTATACCTGAATAAGAACAGTGGGCTGGTTGTCGGCAGCCGTCGAGAAACTGCAATTGTCGTGAGTAAAGCTGACATGCAATCAAATACCAAAACGTGCATTTGTGACTTGCGTGTGGGAATCACCGTGTTACGGGGAATGAGCTTGGTGAAGACTCCACCGGTGGTCTCAATACCAAGAGTAAGGGGGCAGACATCCACGAGGACAACATCTTCAGTGCCCTGTTCACCGGAAAGGATACCACCCTGGACAGCAGCACCATAGGCAACCGCCTCGTCAGGGTTGATCCCTTTTGACGGTTCCTTGCCGTTGAAGTACTCCTTCAAAAGCTGTTGAACCTTGGGGATACGAGTAGAACCACCAACCAGGACAACCTGTAACCAAAAATAAGCATGCTATATAGAACGAAACAACCATACTACATACCTCATCGACGTCCTCCTTCTTCACATTGGCGTCCTTGAGAACCTGCTCAACGGGCTTCATGGTCTTACGGAAGAGATCCATGTTAAGCTCCTCAAATTTAGCCCTCGTAAGGGTTTCCGAGAAGTCGTTGCCATCTTCAAACGACTCGATTTCAATCCGGGTAGATTGTTGGCTAGACAAAGTGCGCTTCGCTTTCTCGACTTCACGCTTCAACTTGCCCATGGCGCGCAAGTTGGTAGTGACGTCGGTACCCGTCTTCTTCTTGTACAACTTGACAAAGTAGTCGATGACCCGGTTATCGAAATCTTCACCTCCAAGGTGAGTGTCACCGGCAGTAGCGAGGACTTCAAAGACACCGTCGTCGATGGAAAGGAGAGAAACATCAAATGTACCACCACCGAGGTCATAGACGATAATCTGTGATTCACCGCCTTTTTTGTTAAGACCATAGGCGATGGCAGCGGCAGTGGGCTCGTTGATGATACGGAGGACCTGGAGACCAGCAATAGTACCGGCGTCCTTGGTTGCTTGGCGCTGAGCGTCGTTGAAGTCTAGATTAATGGATCAAGTCACGTAACTTTGAGCAATTCACAGGGCACTCACATGCAGGGACCGTAACGACTGCATGGGTAACCTTTTCACCAAGGTAGGCCTCTGCGGTCTCCTTCATCTTTGTAAGGACCATGGCGCTAATTTCCTCGGGCGTCTAGAGCTCAGTGCATTAAGACCCATGCAGAGACGAAGTAACGAGGGTGGACTCACAAATTCACGTGTTTCACTCTTGTAGTTGATTTGAATGGCAGGCTTCCCGCTCTTGTCAACGACACCAAAGGGCCAGTGTTTGATGTCACGCTTCAGTTCATTGTCCTCCATCTTACGGCCAATGAGACGTTTGGCGTCGAACACAGTGTTTGTTGGGTTAGAGTGGAAAGCATTTTTCGCCGAGTCACCGACCCTAGGAAACGTCTCAAGGGGAGAAAATAGCGAGGGACGGGAACATACAATCGCTCGTCCTCCGTAAAGCTGACCCATGATGGAGTTATCCGATGACCTTGGTCGTTGGCGATGATCTCCACGCGACCACCTCGTTGGACACTGGAAAAGGAATGAGCGGAAAGGTAAGGAACAGTCAGGCAATGCAACTGACCCAACACATGAATAACTGGTGCAATGAATAATTAGTCAGTGAGATGAGGAAAAAGAGGAATACATACGTAGTTCCCAAATCTGCCCAATGTGGTTGGTGAACAGGTCTGGCAGGAGAAAAAAGGGTACACGAACCAATACCGATGACAGTGCCATACTCGCTCTTCTTGTCGGCGTCTTGCGCGGAGACGGCGGGACAGAGACAAATGATGGCCAGGAAGGCCAGGAAGACGAGAGAGAGAGAGGAAGCCATGCGACGTGATTTTGCACGCGACGGACGATGATGTGAGCCAGTCATCGCTGTGGACGACGTTGAGGAGAAAGGAGAGATGGTGAGGTTTGCGGGGAGAGCCGTTCTTTATATTGCCCGTCCGAGGCCACGTACAGAAAATGTTTGGACACGTCAACCTTGCATATTTACCACGGTCACATGATTACTGCATCCCTATTGGTCAAAGCACTGAACTGCATTTCTGGGTCGTACCATTGATCTCCACGTCATGATCATAGTTTGTCGGATATCCATTGGAGCTAATGCGCTCACTTTGGAGTGCTCAGCCAACGTTCGGCGGTCCATCGCGCTGGTGTGCCCCAAGGGTTTATGAATCATTTTCCGATATCTCGTTCCCACCGGTCCGGCAACCAGCATAAAAGCGCCATGTGTACTCTGCAGATCACCCACTCCGCACGTCTCCAACCATGCCCACCAAAGAACAGATTGCAAAAGCCGACCAACAGCTCCTCGCCAACCTCGGCTATAAACAAGAATTTAAGAGGGCCTTCACCCCGCTAGAGGTTCCAAGTAGTACCTCCTACCGACTCGCGTAACATTGACACTATCGACAGGTCTTTGGCATTGCATTCAGCATCATTGGCTTGCTCCCCTCCATTGCGTTGGTATCACTCCAGCGTATGGCGTTACTTACCTCACGTGATACGTAGCTCGGTTCTCATTTACTCTCTTCCCAATGGTGGGCCCTCCGCAATGGTATGGGGGGTACGTATAATCTCTCCGTGCTTGCCTTGTTCACGTTCAATGTCTTCGACAACATAACAATACAACTTTTCCTATTTCCCTCCTTTGCTGATCTGACATGTTCTAACCCATACTTATGACCTACCAGTGGGCAGTCGCAAGCATATTTATCCTTTGTGTCGGAATGTCCATGGCCGAGCTTGGCTCTGCAGCACCTACGTCCGGTGGTGTAGGTCATTTCATGTTGATCCCCAGTCTTGCCACGATTAATGTATGATATAGCTCTACTTCTGGACTCATTCTCTCTCTTCCCCTCGCTATAGAAACCTTCTCTCTTGGATCGTCGGCTGTAAGCTTGACATACAGCCTGTCTTACAGCCATTCACTATTCTATTAGATGCCAACACTATAGGCTCCATTGCTTCAGTTGGTGAGTCTACCGTCCTTTTATACTAATTATACTCGCTGCGGATTCATGCCACATGCTGTGTATTCCCTACAGCCTCCATTGACTGGGGATGTGCCGTTCAGATTGCTGCAGCTATCAACATCGCTAACCAGAACTTTGTTGCGACACAAGCACAAACTTTGTATGTCCCCAACCGTTTGATCCCTGCAGTTTACCAATTGGCATCTGCACAGCGGGATCTACGTAGCAGTGATCCTCTCCCACGGTGTCATCTGCTCTCTTGGGACCGCCGTTCTTGCAAGACTACAGAACATCTATATTATCCTCAATTTTGGGTGAGCATCTCATCGAATTCCAGTATCACACATTTTCAAGCCTGTTACCCCACTCGTGGTCTGCGCGATCGTCGTGTGATCCCCTTTGAAAAATTTCTGACAACATTGACACATTTCTAGCCTCTGCCTTGCAATAATCATCGGCCTGCCGGCTGCTACTCCAAAAGAATATATCAATAGTGCCAGCTTTGCCCTCGCCAACTTTTCCAATGGTTGGTCCTCTACCTTTGATCTTGTTACCCACCTTATTCCGGTCACTTAGCGAACGGTTGGCCCAACGGTTACGCTTTCATCCTTTCCTTTCTCGCCCCCCTCTGGACGATCTGTATGTCAATCATTTTCTATCCATGTTCTCCAATAGGTAGACCGTGTTAACTGTAGCCACCGAACCCTCTAGGTTCATTCGATTCAAGTGTACACATCAGTGAGGAAGCTGGGAACGCAGCGACTGCTGTACCGTGGGCGATTGTAAGTGTGTGGCTTGTGTTTCTCCTTGCTCAGATTGACTTGCCTAGGTCGGTGCGATTGGTATCGCCGGTTTGCTTGGCTGGGGTAAGCACCTAAACCTATTGCATTTTTGCCGCCTTGACGACGAGATATGCTGGGATCTGATATCTAGCCATTAATATTGCCCTTGCGTTTTGCATGGGCACCGATCTCACAAGCCTCATAAACAGTCCACAGCCCATGGCTCAAATCCTTTTCAACAGTTTTGGACAAAAAGGTACCCTTGTTTTATGGTCATTCGTCGTCCTCGGACAGTGAGTCTCCGTTTATTTCCTTACTCCCTTTTCGCTTACTCTGTCCAGATACATGATGGGATCCAGCATGGTGACTCTTATATTGGCATACATATTTTTCGCACTGACGCATTGTTTTAGGTTCTCGCTGCCTCACGTCAATCTTTCGCTTTCGCCCGCGATGGTGCCCTCCCTCTTTCAAGTATCCTGTACCGCATGAACAATTTCACTGGCACACCCGTGAATACCGTGTGGTTTGTTGCCGCGATCGCCACTCTCCTTGGAATCCTCTCCCTCGCAGGCGCTCAAGCTATTGATGCCGTCTTTGCGCTATCGGTGACCGGACTCTATGTTGCATACTCTATCCCCATCGCAGCGAGGTTCATTTTCAACAACAACTTCAAGCCTGGGCCATTTAACCTCGGTGTATTCGTCAGTCCCTCACCTCACCATGCATAGAACAGAGAACAAAGTTGATCCAACTACACAGAGTCTCCCCGTCGGTATTATATCCGTCACGTTCATGGCGTTCATGGACATCGTGTTCTTCTTCCCCACGACGCCACAGACGAACACGCCGAGCATGAACTACACTGTCGTCGTTCTGGGCGGTATCCTGTCACTCTCGATCGTCTGGTATTACTTCCCCGTCTATGGCGGCGTGCACTGGTTTACCGGGCCAGTGCCAAACGTAGAGAATGTTGTCAGCAGGGATTCCTTTGTGGAGGATGGAAAGGTGGGAATGGCTGGGGCCATCACGGAGGTGAAGAGCGTGGAAGTCTAGCGCCAGTCACAATATCGTATCCGCTGCAATGTTTGCCGCTATGCTTTTAGATATCTGCTTTACGACCTTGCAAGTTACGCTGACTGGGACCTCGTTCTTAAAAAATTTGGACAAACACGCTGCATTGATTCATAAGTGCTAGGGATCGATATGGTTCTCTAGTCCAATACATAAGCGACTTCCATGGTATTAGCTTCATCTCGAAAACCAACACCGCATGTCATGTGTGAGAGAAGGAACACATTACAAGTACAACTCGACATGTACAGTTAGTAATACACTGGTATGGGTTCATGATCTGAAAGTCAACGTCACGGTGACCTTCGAGTCTGCGGTCGCCGGAGATGAAATCCATAGAAGTGTAAACTTGAAGATGGACGAGTTTACCATCATCCGGGGTGATCTATGATCAGGCTGCGGGGATGGGTGACGTTAAGATGGTCGGATATGACTGAGCATTCTCGACGATCGTCACATTAGGACGTTCACAAGGGCCTATTCCATTAATACACGCAGCAAGCGCACTTCCGGTATCCAAACCCTCAAAATAGGCCCCCTGTAAGAAACCTGTAGCAAAAGTAAAAATGGTGGTCTACGAGTCTGCGTGCAGTCGAAGCAGGGCTGCAAAAAGTGACACACCAAAATAACGCAAGCTGGTGGCTTCGCCAGCAAACCAGACACGATTGTTGAGTGTCGCCCTCAAGTTTTCTGAATAGGCGGGGACAAAAGATGGCCCCCAGTTTGAGTACGATCCGCGGAACAATGGGTCCTGGGTCCAAGTCGGGAAGTAGATTGCGGCGGGTTGAGGTACCGTGATGTCGGGGTACATGATTTGGAGGACGTTCACAACTTCCGACTGGACTTCATCAAAAGTGAGCTGCTCGACATAGCGAGCGTAATCCCCCTAACAAAAAATGAGATCAGTCATTCCCGTAGTTCAAATATACGCACAGTAACCGTGACAAAGATTATATTGGAACCTGGGAACCATCCAACAAGATCCAGGTTCTGCCACACAGGATATCTTCCTCTTTCTTTATCCGCATACAATCCCATCTGGTGTAATGTGGTTTGGAGATAGTCACTATTATCATGGCCTAGTATATGCTTACCTGCGTGGGGAACCAGAAGCTCTGATTGAACTGAAGGAAAATCTTGGTATACGTTGTCTATGGTCTGGTGAGCACTTGAACGTGATCGTAACAAATGACTTGCCATTTCAATACTGTTGATAGCTTCGATTTTCCAATTGGGCAAGGGAGGTTGGAATTTAATATCTTTATTCTGCAGGACGCCCACGCTGAATGTGCACAAAACGTGATCGGCGGTGATCGTCAAGCCACTGTTCGTGTGCACCGTGACACCATTTGTGTTATACACGATCAGGTCAACAGTCTGGCTAAGGACTAGTTGATTTGGCTGAAGAAATTGATCTGCTTCCGACTGCACGATGTATCTGAATCCACGCTGATCGGTGCACATCGCGTTGACATTGGAAAACCCTCCAACATCGGGGTTGTACGTAAAATTATTGTTCTATCGAAAGTAAGATTGGAACGATCCGCGCCAAATGATGCTCACCCATGCAGCGGCGAGCCATGAAGTTTGTGAGGGTGGCTATGGATGGCTTAAGCAGTAGCTCAAGCGCAACAATATACAGCTTACTTGGGCATCTACGTCATGATTAAGTGACAAGGAACAAAACAATTAACAGTCATCATCGCATCAGATAGGATAACGACTTGCATACCTGACAAACGGATCAGCCAAATCCGGCCTGCAAGGGAACCGTTACTCACATAGTCAATATGGTAGTAGTCGCTAACAACCTCTTGTGGTGTTATAGGGTTGAAGCCCATCATACCATACGCCGATCTCAGACTCAAATCAACTTCGCCTTGCTTTAACCGCTGGCCTAAGTTGCGACAATTAGACAATGCTTGATACCAACTAGAAGGTAGCAGTGTACCTGCGACACCAATGGCCTTAGTAAACTGTTCGGCTGATTTGTCAAGCACGTCGATGTAATTGTTGTAACCACTGTCATCGTAGGTAGCTGGAGAATATAAGGACACTAATACCACATATCCCTGGAGGTAGTATACGCACTGATGCTTCTGGGCAAATCGTTGGTGGTGTTTATTTTCCACTTGCGCGCCAACTCCCAAATAGGATTTGCAGGTCCGTCATCGGTCTGAGTTCCTTGAACCCAGTTTGCACCCACCTCGACAAGGACTTGTGTCCCCTCCACACCGAATATCTTTGGCATCAAGCGACCGCCCAGCTCGCTTCTGGCTTCAAGGATGATGAAGTCGTCGATGCCTTTCTCGTGAAGCGTTCGAGCGGCAATGATACCTGTCATGCCACCGCCTAAGATAAGGACGGTGGCATGGCTGGGTACATTTGCATCCTGAGCGGATACAAGCAATAAGATAGACAATATCCCAAGCAGAGAAATGACCCTGGAGAGAAACATGTGTGAACGGCGTGGGGCTTGAAGATGGCGGACATGAACGACTCTTTATGAACGATGAGAAGGACGGAAGCGAAATAGAAACCACTGATACTATCACGATGACAAGAAATACGATGGCATGCAATTATTTGTGATGCCACAATTTCAGGTAGTATGCTGGAGGTTATCTGATAACTTGAATGATTCCTCGCTGGCAGTCGACCCTGTTCGGGGTGACCGAATACGGTCCATTGGGTGTATTCAAGGGGAACCCTTTATCTCTGAGAGATCTCGTCGAGGTGTCCATGGACGTACTAGTTCTAGTTCGGAAGCCTCGTGGCTCGCTATGCACTGGTATACAATAACATCATTGTTCGCCTCCGAATTCAAGTTCAAGTCGGCGTCACGACGCCAGTTCTCCTATGGATTTTTCATGGATCCGAACGAGATAGATTTGAGGGGGCCAGGGAACATACTAGTCAGACTAGAGACCGTTCGGAACGTGGTAGTACGGTAAGTACCAGTGCCCTTATCAACTTTAAATGAGTTGGCGTGTCCGAATCAGGTTAGTCTGCCGGTGAGCTCACTAATCCCATCGAGGCCTGGACTGAAAACGAGTCCCATTACTTGGTCCCACGCGCCTCCAAGCTCCGAAGTCAAATCGGACCAGGAGGTGGACATTCAAACCATCAGTGGTTCCCGTGGCTGTCACGGCGGCGGGGATCCCACCGGTCGTTCAAGCGTTCAAGTCGAAGCCTGACCCGGAGCTTGAAGAGATTGGTAGTACTCGTCCGAGGACTCGCAGCCTGCGGCATCTCATTTCTCATTGCCATTTCGACTATGTAGTATGCTGCTGGTGCCAACCTGAGCCTCTCCTCTTTTAACTCGGTTTCGATGGTTAATTATCAACCATACAAATCCTGCGAGTCACACCCTTGACTCTGATAAGCTGAACAACGCTTCACGACTCCAGCTTGGCATAGTACAAGTACGAAAAGAATCCACGCAGTCTGAAAAGGAGGCTTCTGGGGCCGCAGAGAAAAGAAAAGAAGAGTACACTCAGGAGTGGATAAGCGCGCAATCAGTTATCTTGGATAGGTGACGTCAAAATGGTCGGGTACGGTTGAGCATTCTCGACAGTTGTTACATTAGGACGTTCACAAGGACCCGTCCCACTGATACACGCGGCGAGCGCAAGTCCAGCGTCCAAACCCTCGAAGTAGGCCCCCTGCAAGAAACCTGTGACAAGAACGAAAGGCACGTTAGCCCAGATTTGGGTGTAATTGAAGCAGAACTGCCAGAAACGACGCACCAAAGTACCGCACGCTGGTAGCTTCACCAGCAAACCAAAGGTGGTTATCGAGCGTCGCCTTCAAGTTCTCCGAATGGGCAGGGACATAAGACGGCCCCCAGTTCGAGTAGGATCCCCGGAACAGTGGATTCGGGGTCCAGGTTGGGAAGTAAATGGCGGCTGGCTTAGGCACTTTGATGTGCGGATACATGGTTTGGAGAACATCCACGACCTCCTTCTGGACTTGATCAGGTGTGAGTTGCTCGACATAGAGCGCGTAATCTCCCTGAGATAGTATGAATATAGTCAAGAGCGTGGTTCAATTTCACATACAGTGACTGTGACAAAGATAACACCAGAATCTGGGAAAAATCCGACGTGATCCAGGCTCTGCCATACAGGATATCTTCCTCTTTGATCATCGGCGTACAACCCCATCTAGTGTAATGTAGTTAATATTCTATAACAGTCTTAGAAGCATACCTCTGTGGGGAACCAGAAGGTCTCGTTGAATTGAAGGAAAATCTTTATGTAGGTTGCCTGTGGTGCGCTGAGCGTTTGGACGTAGTCCTAACAAACGACTGACCATCTCAATACTGTTGACGGCTTCGATTTTCCAATTAGGAAGAGGTGGTTGGAATTGAACATCATTGTTTTGCAAGACGCCAACACTGAATGTGCACAAAACATGATCGGCAGTGATTGTCAGGCCGCTGGTCGTGTGCACCGTGACGTTGTCTGCACCATACTCGATCAGGTCGACAGTCTGGTTAAGGATTAGCTGGTTTGGCTGTAAAAATTGGTCTGCTTCCGATTGGGCAATGTATCTGAATCCACGCTGATCAATGCACATCTCGTTAACATCGGAAAACCCTCCGGAATCGGGGTCATATGTGAAATTGTTGTTCTGTTAAAAGTCAGAATAGAATGATCCGTGTCGAATCATGCTTACCCATGAAGCAGCGAGCCATGAAGTTTGTGAGAGCGACTAAGGATGGTTTAAACAGGGCTCAAGCCTTACTGCAAAAGTACGCCTTACTTGAGCATCTGGATCGAGTGGCAAGCGATCAAAACAATTAGCACTCGTCCCACAAGATAATATACGACTTGCATTCCTGGTATACAGATCAACCAAATCTGATGCGCAGCGCAATTATTACTCACAAAGTCAACTTGGAAGTAGTCGCTGGCAACTTCTTGTGGTGTTTTTGGGCTGAAACCCAATATGCCATATGCTGATCTCAGACTCAGGTCGACTTCACCCTCTTCTAATCGCTGGCCTAAGTTACGATAATCAGATGGCATTCAATGAGGAAGACGGAGCTTAGTGTACCTGCAACGATAGTAGCCTGAGAAAAATTATCAACTGAGTTATCGAACACGTCAGTGTAGTTGTTGTAACCAGTTTCGTCGTAGGTAGCTAGAATCCATGAGAAGACTATACATGAAGGTGGGATGATTTGCGCACTGATGCTTCCGTACTGGTCGTTAAAGGCGGTACTTAGATTCCATTTGAGCGCCAGGTCCCAGATGGGATTCGCTGTTCCATTGCCTTCCTGGGTTCCTTGGACCCAGTTCGGACCCGTCTCAATGACAACTTGTCTGCCTGCAACACCAAATGTCTTGGGAATCATGCGACCACCCAACTCGGCCCTGGCATCAAGGATGATGAAGTTACTGATGCCATTCTCGTGAAGTGTTCGAGCGGCAATGATGCCCGTCATACCACCTCCGAGGATAAGGACGGTGGTATAATTGGGTACAGTTGTATTTGCATTCTGAGCGGATGCAGCTGATAAGATGGATGATACTATCCCGAGTAGAGAAACAGCCCTAGGGAGAAACATATCACAATGATGTGGGAGCCGACGAACACAGCGGTCCTTTAAAGGAATAAGAGAGCGGGGAAGCGAATAGAAGGTGCCCACAGGAATGGTCTGGACCCACGTTGCGGGAAAGTTGCCAGTGGGCAGGGTTCAGAGCTGTCGGCTAACCGCAGATTCATCCGGTGGAGCGATTTATGTTGCAACCGAGGAACCTTCAAAATCCGCTGATAAACACATCTACCCGTCGATGCCGCCGACTGGTTCACTGGACGTTAAGTACTCGAGCGCTGAGCCTTCAATGTTAGACAAGTGGATTAGTTTATGGTCACCCGAATTGTCAACTTTGATGAGTCGAATAAGAAGTGGTGATACCTCGACGGTCCTAGTACTAGGCGTCACATCAGGTACCAACTGGAGCGTCGGTAGTACTAGTACGATTTCAGTAGACGGTATATGGCGCTGTGGCACGAGCACCTGTGGATCCCATCAAACCTCTCACCTTAGAGGCGTTACGAGCATGCGCTGTCGCATCTAATTAGACAGCTGGCGTGGGATCCACAGGTGGGCACGAGTTGTAGAAGAGCGGGTCTACTCCGGGCCGGATTGAACTTCAGCAGGCTACATCACGTGATGCTTGTTCCGAATCAACGTTCAAACGTTCAGTACTCTACTCAGTGCTCAGTAGATGACTGTATTCAACTTGCACTTTCTAACCAGAGACTACCGTGACAGCCACGACCTACCATCATGGTTATTGGTGTTTTTAAAAGTACTTCCTACACCTATCATTGAATGCCGATGACCCATGACCCATGACCGTGACCTCGACACCACACAAGTACCGCCAATATGCTGGCGCCGTACTTGAGCCGATTGGTTCGGTGTATAACCAGTAATAGGCCGTAATCAAACCCTTGACCCATCCTCAGGCTAGGTTGCTTCAAGCTCTGTCATCTGTTACAACAGCCAGAGTCTCCGTAGGCATGTCGTTTCATCAACCGTAAAGTTTCGTTGTCATTGATTTCCGCAGGCGTCTCAAGCGATCCAAGTTTCCAAGATCCTTCAGAGAGACATTCGCCGCTCATATGGAAGCAGTAACTGCCTTGTCATACCACTTCGTTCGACTGAATTGACTCTGGTGGCGCAGACGCGCAATGTTGTGCTATTCGGTGAATGTGGTGTGGGTAAATCTTCCATTATCAATGCGATCCTCGGACAGCCGCTAGCCGGGACCTCGAACGACGTCGAGGGATGTACTGATAAGACCGCTTCCTACCCGATCACGCTAGACACGGGAATCAAGATCAATCTCTGGGACACGATTGGCTTGGATGAGGGCACTTTTGGCAAAGTTCCCGCAAGCCGCGCGAAACAGTATTTGAAATCTTTCTTGCAGGACCGGATAGCGACCTCGGATGGAGTCGACCTCCTGCTATACTGTGTTCGAGGAGCCAGTGGGGCGAAAGCCTTGCCAGTGAAATGGAGCCACTGGGAAAATTACAAGTTTGTATTCGAAGAAGTATGCAAGAGGCGGATTCCTGTCGCGATGGTTGTCACCTATCTGGAGTCTTACAACCCCAGTGGAGACATGGACTTGTGGTGGAAACATAACGAGCAGAAAATATCGGGATTTGGTTTTCAACTTTGTGCCCATGCGTGCATTACCGTCATCCCGCCGGAAGATGGCATTGGTAACGAAGCCAACCGATTCGAAATGTCTAAGCGCCGGCTGCAAGACCTAGTGTCACGCAACTTCCTTGCTGTAAGTATCGCACGGAACCTTTGTTGAGATAATTAAACGATCGATTATTAGCCCCGGAATATGCTTCTACTCGGAGACCGAGAAGACAAAAACGATTTCGTTGACATGCTAATACCCTCACGCAAGGCTGGCGGGGGTTCGTCATTTACCTGTATCCCTGTTGCATTTGATGCGCACATACATGTCAACTTTTGGAACATGAGCGGATTTGATGAACCGAACGATGATCTTCTCGTGACCGAGAAAAACCTCAAGCTCTTCATCCGGGGAATAAGGCAATCGCCAGGAATTGACCTTCTCGTTTTTTGTTTTCGCGCAGGAAGACCCAAGGTTCGCCACGCTCGGAGTTATCATCTCTTCCACGCAGCTATTTGTAGGAAAAAGGTGCCGGTGGCTGTCGTCGTTCTCGGACCGGAAGAGGGAGCTGATACGTGGTGGTCGAGAAACGAACAAAGTCTCAGACAAAAGGGGTTTGTTTTCGACAGGCATATTTACGCCCCATACGATCCTTGTCGACTTCCGGGCGACAACCTGGATGACGTCACGCGCCGTCGACTCGTCGGCCTTCTACAAGAAGAGTATACATCCGGAAGTTGGAACATTGGCGATGATCCGTTCTGGGTCACCGTTCACAACGTGCGTGCAGTAGTTGGAGAGCTTTCTTGGCCGACGACTACTGTCGTTGTCTGCGACACAACAAGGCGGCGCGTGTTTACTGGCATGGCACCGGGTGTGCACTCCCTGCTTGCCGCCAATTCCCGGCGCGAGCATCGATTTCAACACGTCGATCCACAAACCCTCTCGTCAGTGACCATAAACCGGTCGTCTGGAAAGATTCACATTGCGGACCAGGGAAACAAAAGTATCAGCCTCGTCATGTTCTGCATGAACGCGGAGAACCCGGACGACGAAACGTGGGGAACATTGGAAAACTTTTATTCCGTATACAAAGGAGCTATCACCCCGTTGGTTGTAGTCGTCTGTGGGTCGCCTGATAGGAAAGCTGCCGAGGATTTCTGGAGAGCAGCTCCTCGTCATATCAGAAGGCGAATCGGGGCGTACTTGACATATCATCCTGGACCCGGCGCTACCCCTGAGAGTCAAGTTGCCGCACAAGAAATCATGGCAGAAATGATCCAGCATCAGTGCTTAGTAGATTTGGGGGAAAGGGTTGGAATTCTGCAGGAAATATTGTCGGTTTGGAGAAAGTATCGCTCTCAACGTAACGGACCATCAGGTAGAACCCCAAGATAAGTGGAGACGGTAGAGCGTTGCGAGCGTATGATTAGACTATCGTTTATATGTTCTGAGATTTTTCTTTCTGCTTGCACTTCCGAAGCTTGCGTGTCTGAGACTATTAGCAGCGTTTGTGTTTGGATAATCGCCCGTATTTTTCCTCCGCTACCCAGCTCGGCTGAACAAAATCTAGCTGTTTCATTATGGTGACGTTACCGGACACCAAGATGACACGCATATCGAACCGAAATGCACAAGTCCCTTCTCATAACCCAACCAGCTCGCGTGACGTTGCTGGTCCCACAGCGATCAGCATGCACGCAGTCCCATAAAAGTAATCCAAGGCCGCTTCATTGCCATACGTCAAGATAGGAGATCTGACGTCAATGGATGATTTCATCGGCGTGATCTTCAGCACCTGAGTTATCGGATTCCTGCGACACCTTCGGAGTATAGCCTTCTCTGTCTCCTCATCCTCTTCGTCGTCGAGGTCGTCGTCGCTGTTACCACTGCTGACGCTGTCGTCGTCGTCGTCGTCATCATCATCATCATCGTCATCGTCATCGTCATCATCGTCACCTTCATCCATGTTGTCATTGTCATCAGGGTCGTACGGCGCTTTAACGAAAACGATAGCCTCTGCTTGATCGACGGTCAGCCCTTCGAGCGCCTGTAGGAGATATTCCATAACCGGCGCATCGTTCATCACATCATCCACTTCAAACTCCTCGTCAGTGATAAAGTTGAGTGATGTGCCACCGATATGGGGATAGAAAAGCTTGAGCGAATGGTGCAGCCCGAGCACATCGCACGTGCTTGCAAGCGCGCGGTCTGAACCTTTCAACTGGCCCAGTAAAGGTTCGATCAGGTGGCGGCCTGTGTGGACGTACTCATGAGCGAGACCGAACCCTAGATACCCGCCCCTAGGAAGTACCGACTTGTCGTTCACCAGATCTGCGAGGGCTTGTTTGAGCTTTTGATGGGACGGCGTGGGGACGTGCGACGCGCCGGGGTGAATAGGTTTATGGTAGAGATTATACGTGAGCGTTACTATAGCCTGAGGTGACGGGTAGGACCTCGTGTTCGACGTCACCATAAAATGCAACGAAACAAACCGAGGGCTGTTTGGCGGACGTCAACTTGTCCGCAAAGTCGAGGGTCCATTCCTTTTTAGTTTGACGAAGTACGAGGTGACCACCTTCGTGCCGAATAGGAAGGACAACGATCATGGACCCGAACATGTCTCGGCCCCGTGGCGTGTCCCTGTGAGCCTTGAAGAAATCACCCTTTCCTATGAAATGGTTCGCGCAGGTCAAAGACTGTGAAGAAGTGAGTAGCTGGAAAGCTTACCATAAATATTCAATTTGTACAACTCCGAGTGCATCCTCGATACCTGCTCGTAGATGCCGAGAGAGTGTGGATCAAAGAGCGTGGAGAACGAGATGGGATCCATCTTTCCTGCTTTCTTATATGATTCGTCAAAAACATTCTCTCTGCCAAATTCTGCGGGCTTGCATGCGCGATACATTGCATCCAGATCGTCTGATCTAACGTTGGAAAAATCGATGCGACTATGAGTTTGTTAGATATATCGCGTGGCCAATCGCAGAGGGTCACGCTGGTTCGATATAACTCACCGAATGAGATCATCGTGTGTGTAGTATAGGAAACGCTGGAAATCCGGGATTGCACATACCCCACTATAGAACGGATCGCGATCTTGCAAGGCAGTTTGCAAGGCGGTCATAGGATCTGAAAACTCCTCCGACTGGTTGCTTCTTTGAGGGCTCATGATGTTTGAAACCAAGGGGCCGTCTGCGATAGGAGTTAGGAGTTAGTTCATAAGCGCGTCACGTCACGGTAAATGTAGCAACGACTAAACCCGCTAGTAGTTGGAAGTGCACGAGGAACTCAGTGACCGGTGAACTCTCACACGATGATGGGCCATATGAGGGAGATGCTCTCATTCCGAGTCACGGACGGGGAACCTCAGGCTAACGCAACCATACTAGTCCCATTGATATTGCCTAGCACGATATCGACGGGTGGGGTGAGTCACTCCGAGCTACTAGGTCTGCAGTGCGAGTCGCCTAACAATACCTGCTTTGGATGGAACGGGTGGGACGTTGCATCCAGTCAGGTGTTGGACCACTTTTGTCCTCCTACTTTTGCTTCTCGATTCATCAACAATGATTATCACTGAAAGAAATTTAAACCCAAGCATCATCATCTTGATGGCTCCGACGCGAGTATCACCGCCAACAGTTCCCTTGTGCATGTGCCGTGAGGGGATGTAATTGGTTGTTGACAATTTGAACCGCGGGTAAGCAAGAGCTCCAGTTGTGCCGTTCTCACGCGACCAAGTTCTCATCAACTTGAACATTCTCGGTGACCGCGATCAAATATTAGTATTGTCTTTCAGCTCCTATCGCGCGGTGTTTACTTCGCGAAAACCGGCCAGTGTATGCCAATCTGATCAACGTGTCACAGCCAGGGACCAGAGAGGGCAAAAGAGATCGTCGTGCTAGAATCCTGCCAGTCGGTGCCAGCTAAAACTCTCTTAAATCCCCCATCAACGTCGATGCCGCCTTATCAGAGTTATTATCACTAGTGCTGGGTACTCATGCTCATGCGGTTAGCACATCCCGAATAGGCTCAAGTACTGCGCCGGAAAGTGATCGAACCCTGGACCCACTCCTGGTGCTGCCACCTAACTAGGCGACGACTATTAGTCACTGCACCACAAGTTTTCGAACGCGGTCATTTCGCAGGCTTCGGTGAGACTGATTAGTCGTCGTGCTTTGGTTACTGATTATCATTATGACAGGCGTGGTTGCAGGTTGTCTCAGATCTTTCAAGCTCGCAGAGGCACGTTCTCAGTGCAGCTCGTATGGAAGCAGTAATTACTTTGTTGTGTTCCATGTTCGATATTGACTCTACTTGCACAGCCCCCGCGCAATGTTGTGTTATTCGGTGCATGTGGTGTGGGTAAATCCTCCGTTATCCGCGCGATCCACAACCCGCCGCTTGTCGGGACTTTGGCATCGAGTGGCGACAAATGGTGTACTGAAGACTCTGCTTCCTATCTTGTTTCCCTAGACACGGGGATTAAGATTCACTTACGGGACAACATTTGTGCCGATGACACTATGTTTTCCCAGGCCGGACTCTCCCAAGAACAATATTTGAAACGGTCCTTGCAAAAGCAGATGATTGATGGTATCGACCTCCTCTTATACTGTGTCCAAGGAGCCAATGGGGCAGAAAGCTTGCCGGTGAAACGGTGCCACTGGGAAAGCTTCAAATTCGTATTTGAAGAAGTGTGCCAGAGGAGGGTCCCTGTCGCGATGATTGTCACCTATCTGGAGTCTTATGACCCCAGTGGAGACATGGACTCGTGGTGGATGCGTAACGAACAAAAGATATCGGAATTTGGTTTTCAGCTTTGTGCCCATGCGTGCATCACCGTCCTCCCACCAGAAAATGGTGGCGATGCCAGCCGATTCGAAGTGTCTAGGCGCAGGTTGCGGGATTTGCTGTCACGTAACTACCTTGCCGTGAGTGTCACATCTAACCTTGGGGGAGAACCATTAAAGGGTTAATCACGCCAGCCTCGGAATGTACTTTTACTCGGAGACCGTGAAGACAGATATGATTTCATCAATATGATAACTTCCCCACGCAATAAACAGAACTCCGATGACAGGGCTGAAAGTGTCTCACCGTTCACCTGCGTCCCCGCCGCGTTCGATGGACACACATACGCTAATCTTTGGAACATGAGTGGATCGGAAGAAACCGGCGATGATGCCAGTGCTCTTGTCACCGAGAAAAAGTTGAAGCATATCGTCCAGGGAATCAAACAAATACTAGGGATCGATCTTCTTGTTTTTTGTTTCCACGCAGGCAGACTTAAAATTCGCCACGCTCGGGCGTACAATTTTTTCTATGCTGCTATTTGCAGGAAGAAAGTACCAGTGGCCATCGTCATTCTCGGACCCGAGGAGTCTCAAACCGGAGATAATTCGAGATACAAAGAGAAACCCAAAGCGTGGTGGGAAAGAAATCAAGATAATCTGCGGAAACAAGGGTTCCTGTTCGATAAACATATTTACATTCCTTGCAATCCTCGCCGACTTCCGAGCGACAGCTTGGATAGCGCCACCCGTCATCGATTCATCAACCTTGTACAAGAGGAGTATATATCCGGAAGCTGGAACGTTGGCGATGATCCATTCTGGGTCACAGTTCCTAACGTGCATGCGGTGATCGGTGAACTCTCTTGGCCGACGACCACCGTTGTTATCTGTGACGCAACAAGGGACACATTTATTGCAATGGAACCAGGTGTACACTCCTCCCTGCTTGCCAGTGACGTCAGTCCCAAGCGAGAGCACCGATTCCACAAGGTCGATCTGCCAACCACGGACACATCATCTGGCAATATCCAGTCTCGCACTGTAGGCCAAGTAAACAAGGGTTTCGGCCTCATCGTGTTCTTCATGCGCGCCGAAAAACCAGATGACGAAACGTGGGGCCTGTTGGACAGGTTTTATTCCGTATACAAAGGGGCCGTCACCCCGTTTATCGTAGTCGTTTGCGGGCTACCTGATAGGAAAGCTGCCGAGGATTTCTGGAGGGCTGCCCCTCGTCATATCAGAAGGCGAATCGGAGCGTACCCGACATACTACCCCGGACCCGATGCCACCCTTGAGGCTCGAGTTGCTGCACAAGAAATCATGGCAGAGATGATCCAGCACCGGTGCTTGGTAGATTTGGGAGAAAAGGTTGGAATTCTGCAGGGAATATTGTCAGTTTGGAGGAAGTATCGATCCCAACATAAAGGGTTACCGGACAGAGCTGTGCGGTGAGGTGAGTACAGGCAGCTTCTCCCGGCCCCTAGAAGGTGAATCAAAGGCGCGACCATCACTAGGAAGTTCAATAGAATTCAATTCCATGTATATATAGAGGCATGGAGTAAATCAGGAGAACGTTCACACTACAGTGTATATATCTAGGCTCATTACTGATGACACTGGAAAACATGTAAGTGGTACAGGCACACACCGGAGTGAATAATAATACCGAAAGGTCCTTTAAGATTCATTATGTAGCGTCAATGGGATCTGAAACGGGGGGGGGGGTATATCTCAAGGGGATATGAAGTCAACTGCCCGGCTTTGCATACCCATTCCCAAGTGGACCGTGAAGCTATACCACAGCTATGAGAGGGAGAAGTAATGGACAATACGCGACCTGCCTTATTGTAGCATCTTCCACAGAGTGGGTCTCCATCTTTATCATTCAATCGCTTAGAATCTAATAAAGTGTTGCAAGAGGTGCAACGCAAGCACCCTTTATGCCATGTCTTACCAACTGCCTTCATCTATTAAGCACGTCAGAATGCTGCACGTAGACAGCAGAGAGATATTCACCGACCTGTTCTGCAAAATATACATTCTTGCCGCATCGTGGACACGTAGGTGTCGTACTACCGAGTCCCCATGTCCTGGCAGGGCTGGCCGTGCTGCCACCGAGCGCAGCTCCGTAACGTGTCCCAGTGGAAGTCTGTTTCAACGTGCTAGTAGCACCACTTGAAACAGGTCCAGTCGAACTGGTCTTGAGCGGTGACACTGGGTGATCAACTGGGATAGGCTCAATACAGTCCGTGGACCTGGCAGCACCAGAATGTGACTTTGAAGGACTGAGTGGTACGGTGCGCGGAAGCTGAAATTCACCGACACGTTTTGTGTTGGTAATGTCGCCTTCAAAGGACGTACGCTCCCCGACAATATCTCTTACTTCATCCTCTTCTGCGGTGTCGTTTCCCTCAGTGCTTGTTTCTGAACTGGTGGTATTTGAATCGGTCGGTGGGCTGGTGAGAGCACGGGAGTACCGCGCAGGGAGGGCAGAATTGGCACGAAGAAGGGGACCTGGTCCAGTGAACTGAGTGCGGACTGGTGAACGAGACCCATCGCTGACATGAGGACGGGGTGTCAGATCTAGCGAGCCATTGACCCGGACACGAGAAGCGGGTAGGGGGAAAGCAGAGCGAACGGGAGACGTCTGGCCGGTGATGTTACCCGATGTTCGGGAAGGCGTACCGGGTGGTCCAGATAGGGCGGGGAGTAGATTTCGAGCTGGAGAGGGAACCGGAGGAGGAGAAGCAACGTCGTCCCTGTCAGGAAGATTTCCTTGTCGGAGGTCCCGAGTGCCGAAGCTGCGTATGTGGCAGTTTTTGCTTCGAGAACGGAGTTAAAGTCTTAGGTGAGTGAAAAAGGTTGGAATGGTGCATACCAATATGGCTGGATCGGGTACATCAGCATAAGTGAATTAGTCGCGACAATGAAGCCATACCTCTTGGTCGTGTTCCAGCAGGGTAAACGAGTCCAGACGTTTGCTGCATGAAGTGCACGCAAGACATGGCTGTTGGGGTACACGGATGAGTGAGCACAGAGGGGCTACTTTAATTACTTGCCTTGTGGTACAGCTAATGACGATTACCGAAGTGAATACTGGCAGGAGGCATAACCGAAATTGCTTACCTTGCGACCTGGACCCATGACCTGGACCACGGGCTGATCAATGAATGCATACAGGTTTGAGCGATGTTACATGCCTGCTCTGCTGCATACACAGCCCTGCTACACCGGGGACATGTTGGTGTTCCTCCAAAGGGATGCATATCGATGAGGGTAGCAACACTGAGCAGTCGCAAGATGCGGTCGGCAATTCCCGACAAGCAGCGCGGTGCTGTAGCAACAACCTTGCGGGCATCAGCCACAAAAACATTTCAGGTATTGTCCAAGTGCAATAGACTTTGGAACGTGTCCGATGTGATGCTCGCCCTGCCAGCATTCACGTCGGCCATGGATGGTACAGCTCGGCAACTCGGCATCGAGTTATATTAGTTCACACGAGTCGGAGCCCGAAATCCCAATCGCGATCGTGTCGGCGGGCCATCTGTTTTTCTGAATCTCATCGTCTTCCTTCATCTTTCCTATCTCCCCTCCCCGTAGACTCACTTAGACCCCCTCCTCCTCTCCATCCGTAACGATGTCTGACGATGAGTCCCACAACCAGACCTTTGAGCAGGTTGGCTCCCCCTTATCTTTTTTGCGTCCTCTGTTGATCGTTCCCGATGCCACCTGCCAGGCCAGCGCAGGCGCCTCGCTTACTTATCCCATGCAATGTTCCGCTCTCCGTAAAAACGGTCATGTCGTCATCAAAGGTACTTTTCTCCTATAAATCTTCACGGGGATGGTCACATCTGTTGTCTGACACGCGCTCTAGGCCGCCCCTGCAAAATTGTTGAAATGTCGACCTCCAAGACCGGAAAGCATGGACATGCCAAGGTTCACCTTGTCGCCATTGATGTAGGTTTGAATAGCCACTGCTGGTTTTTCTCTCCTGATTTCCCTTTGTTCAGATCTTCACCGGCAAAAAATTAGTACGTATTAATTTGCGTAGTGTCGCATGCTGACAGACCATTTACCCATAAACAGGAAGATATTTGTCCCTCCACTCACAACATGGAAGTCCCTAACGTTAACCGAAACGAATACGCACTTGTAAATCCCGCCTACTTCGAATTTCATCACATGATTTCATTGTGTTTCCAGGTTAACATCGACGATGGTTTTCTCAACCTCTTGACCTCGGACGGCGGCTCCAAAGACGATATCAAGGTCCCCGACAGTGATGTGGGGAAGGACATCCAAGCCCAGTTTGATGATGGAAAGGAACTTTTGATCACTGTCGTCTCTTCCATGGGCGAGGAACTGGCCATCTCCTTCAAGGAGGCGCCAAAAGGTTCTACTTGATGGTGCGTTGATCTGTTGATGTAAAGACCACTTTGTGGCATTTTTTGACTAGCGACTCAGACGCTCCCACCTACGTTCATTTGTTTGCGTTTATTTGCGGTCATTCTTTCCCTCATTGTTTTCCACCTCCATTGTTTTCCGTGATCCAAATCATCCGACGAAGATTCTGAGCATGTGCATGTACATTCCTATCGTTCAATAACGTTTGAATGTGTTAGTCACGTTGTAGTGTAGCCTTGGGGCTGTAGGACAAGTGGGTGTTTTCGATCCGAACTGCGTGGGACAAGCAATCGAACACGTGGTCATTATCTTCGGCGCCCGATCTCAATCCGTCTTAGCCCGTCACGGTGTTCTTCATGCAAGCCAAGGAGACGCCCGCCAAGTGGCTGCCATGTTGGCAATCAACCATTCAGGTATTTCGTACAGGTGGGTAGCTGTACCACGAATTTTTCAATTCCTGGGATAGACACGGTTATTTACTTTCATGAATCGCGCAATATTCACTGACTTGTTCCTCGAGGTTGTGGCGAAAGATCTACCACAAGCACAATTATGAAATATACATGCCACATCGCCAGTGACTCGGAGGTGAGCTGCCACGTCCTTCGTGAATATGAAGAATTGTATTCTCAGGTCCAACCGGCAGATTCATCATGATATCAATGTGGCAACAATGCGTGGCGGAAGGCCGTTCCTCGGGTTGGCTGAGCTACCAAGTTGATTACATTGAGGCGACATGTGAGCCCGTATAGGCGGCGGGGCCAATTGCCAAGCTGTAAAACGGTGCGCAAGCATTCTAACCCCATCATCACAGGTGGCTAGGTCATCTCGATAATTTCAACCACATTATTGGCGGTATAAATGTCGGGCAAGTCGTGCTCTGTTGCTAGCATCAGCAGCAGTGGGTTTTCTGTACCCTTCTTCACCCAATGTCGCAGAATATTGCAAACAGTTATAATGATGGCTTCAATCACGATTTCACGGACGAGGTGAGGTGGGCATAAACACCATCACCATTTCTGATTTTTATTAGGATGCCCGGAGGTTGGTTTCCATTGCCAGCTCTCCAGAGCTCAGCTTGCACGCTTGTCATTGGGTGGAAGGAGGCACGCGATGCACTGTTGTTATCCAAGGCCTCTACTTCCCTGCCCACTTACGCGATAGCCATGGGATATATGGCGTCGGGCACCGTTCCCTTGGCTTCCTATGCCGGTGGGAGGGTTGCTCAGATACCACCACATTCAACAAAGAAGGGTTGATGAAGCATATCCAGGAGAGACATCTAATGTGGCGTTGGAACTGTCCGACTTGTGGGGCAGTCTTCATGCGCAGGATGGCGAGGGATGCCCATCATGTGCTTTGCATTGACCTCGGTGATTGAAGTCATAGAACTAGCCTTTTTTTTCTATTCCGTTTCTCAAATTTTGCTATGATTCTTTGTCATTCACGGAGAGGCAGCTAGTCTGCAATTATTTCTATTCACGATAACTCATGCACTCATGTGTCGTCTCTGTATGTCCTGTACATTTCCCGCTGATTTCTTTCCGCCACATAGCAATGTTTCCTTCCGCAGCACTTTAAATTTCGTTCAACTGATCGCATCGGGTAACAACGTGTACGATGCGCGACAACGCGACTAAGATAAATCAGCCGATCTAGTATGAGTAATATTAGTCATGGTTGGCCATTGTCAATCCGCGATCAGTGGCAAGCGGAGTCACTAATCATCATCGCTCGTCATCTCAATCCAGACCGGGCGAAAATGGCGAACGATACTCGGAGTTCCAAAAGGGACTAGAAGAGTGGATCCGCAATTCGTGTCAAATTTCCGGACATGTGCCGTTCACCAAGCTGTAGAGTATTGCCCGGCGGGAGATCGGTGCCGGTTTGATTATGTACAATCGATCTCGTCCCTGAACGGCCCCGCAGTGCCAGTCATACCATCCTGTACGGGCGTTATTTCATTGGTTGCTGTAAAACCTGCGGATATATACATATGTGACGATCGAAGGATGGATAACGGTTGGCTGCCTTGGCAAATTGCCGGTATGCGATCACCGGTGGACTCTTCTTCATGACGTCAAATTTGGATGTTTTGGCTCAAGCCGGGCATACGACAACGCCAACAAGATTCGAATGACAAAACGGGTTATATTCCAATCCCCGAGACAAATCCATCGGGATCTTCATTGAATCCGAAATGCGTGGCATGATGTCTACACATGAGGTAGGAGGAATCCATGCCCTTAGTTCTGTTGATACTCGGTGAATAATTAGCAAAGTCGGATATGGTGTAACGGCTAACATTGCCGCCTTTCACGCGGCAGCTCGGGGTTCGATTCCCCGTATCCGAGTTCTTTTTGTTTCAAGTGCGATCATCTTCAAGTTTGACTGCGAACGAGGGTGAAGCTTGCATTTTGCAATCTTCATCATGTTTCATGTACATATACACTGTTATTGCTATTGTGCATGTTTGGGTCATCAACCCAAGCCATTTCCCTTGATCGACAATTAGTTTATAGAAATTGTTTGCCAGACTAGATCAGCAACCAGTAAAAAATACATTGATCAAGTTCGAGTAAAAGAGAAACTCGGATACGGGGAATCGAACCCCGAGCTGCCGCGTGAAAGGCGGCAATGTTAGCCGTTACACCATATCCGAATGCTGGGTTAGCGATGTGAAACTCACAATCAAATTTTATCCGGCGATAATCAGAAAAACCTAGTACCGTGGCGGTGCCATATGTGTTACGGAATTGACCAAACAAATACTATCATGGTGGTTAAAAAAAGGGGGGGTCGCGTGAGAGGCGGCAGTGTTAGTACATATGTTTGTTCGAGCTGGTAGGCAACACCTAAAGATATGGTCTTTCTCCTGTGTGCAAGCTCTGTGTAGCAATGTGATTCAAGTTTCATCACGTCGGATATGGTGTAATGGCTAACATTGCCGCCTCTCACGCGGCAGCTCGGGGTTCGATTCCCCGTATCCGAGTGCATTTTTGACCCCGTTGACAGGAAATCGATTTGATCCTGCGATGACCACGAGATTCAGCTTTATTTATCTGTCTTACCGTGTACTTGTGTCCTTTTTCTGGTGTCATTCTCTTGTTCTCCTAAGCTCTGAACGTTTGAATAGCCCACATGGGTGTGTTTCATGGGTAATAGCGTCCAGGGTATTCACTTACTTCGTGATGAGAAGGCTTGGTGACGCGAATGCCAAGTTGTATGTAGGCTTGAGTCAGAGTCTGTTGTTCGTAGACAGTAATAACCAAGAAGCTCGTAGCCAAAGGCTGGGCCACGCATCCATCGAGACACTGTAAGTCAAGTCAACGATGGCCATTGAATTTATACCCTCGATGGACGCCCGAAGCCCTAAAAAAGACGATACACGCCAACTAGATCTTGACTCCTAGACACGTTGCAAAACAAGACGCCGTGACGAACCTGACTCGGATAGTCTCTGTCATTCGAACTTGAACGCGCCACAATTCACATGTCCTTTCCGTTCAATCCATATGCGTATGAAAAAGGTGCAAATACTGCTGCAACGGGTTTGGAGGCGGTGGGTTCTGGAACAGTGAATCAAAAAGCACTCGGATACGGGGAATCGAACCCCGAGCTGCCGCGTGAGAGGCGGCAATGTTAGCCATTACACCATATCCGACGTGATGAAACTTGAATCACATTGCTACACACTCACATCACGCCTTGCCCACATTTCTAGATTCATATTGGTATTCTTGGCATGGCCTCGACGGTGACTGCAGCCTCGGTCGTAGAACAGCTCGATAAATCGCCCGATGTGTTGACCTGGCTCAACACCGTCCTCGACGTTCCCGACGATGCCAACGATCCCCCGCTCGTCGCCCATGCTGCCACCCTCGACGCGCTTCAGACTACGACGTCCATCGCAGCCCAGTCAACTTCTGTAACCCTCGAGCACATCATCGACGACATTGCACGCGCCGCGCCTCGTCTTTCCTATGACATTCACCTCACCCGCGATGGAGCCCTCGTGCTCCGCAACGTCCTGGCACAGTCCCTTCCAGCCACCGACGTCGCAGAACCAGACGCGACGTCCGAGGTCCTCGACAGACTCCAGCATCTCGACACGCTGAAAGTGCGAATGGAGGCCGCTCGCGATGTCCTCCGCGAAGCAGAGTCATGGAGTGCGCTCGAGGCCGAGGTCACCGCGTTACTTGCAGACAAGGCGTATGCGCGCGCTGCTTCCAGGCTGTCTGCTTCCGCCCGGCTCATGCCCGCGTCTGTTCGCGCGGCCACAACCCTGGGCACTGCTGGAGGCGTGCACGAGCCTCGTCGCGCGCTGCTGACATCACTTGCGAACCAGCTCGAGGCTGCTCTCTCTCCTGATCTTGTGCGCGCAGTGACAGCTTGTGACGTGGAATCATGCAAATCGTTCTACGCAATATTTGTCGATATAGGGCGAGAAGGCGAGTTCAGAAACTACTACTATGGCACGCGACGCAGTTCCATTGTGGAAACATGGAGCAAAGCGGTGATCGAGGGCGAGCCTGGCCCCAGCGAAGGTGCCAACAAAGCGGTTCCTCAACCGTTGAGCGCGTTTTACCACTCATTCTTATCCTCCTTTTTGACGGTGCTAAACGGAGAGCGTACCGCACTTCCCAACATCTTTCCGGACCCGGAACGCACACTTGCCGCTCTCATTTATACCACTCTCAGCGTACTCACCCCCCCTCCCGCCCAACGATTCGCCGCCCTTTTTCACAACGGGAGTGGCGCGACAGCATTGAAGGACGTGGTAAAACTCTTTCAAGCCTCCGAAGAGTTTGCTCGAGGTACTCAAAGAATATTCGAGAAACTACGTGCATCTGCACCTCCCTTGTTGGTACCTCCGTCTTCTTCAGAAGGGAAACACTCAAGAAGGCGCTCTGCGCGCATGTCCATGTCATGGCGGTCAATGAGCACTATGAGCAGACTTGGAGGGGCAAGCATAGGTAGCACGAGTACTGCCAACGATAGTGCAGACGAGGGTGCCGAATGGGACCAGTGTCTCTTTCAGCCATTCCTTGATTTCCAAGTCGACTTTGGTATTCTCGAGAGGCGGTTTTTGGATGACACCTTGGGCTCCCCTCTCCCCGGTAACGTCATGGATCTAGATGGTGATCGAGCTGCGCGTACCATGCGTGAACGTGCTGTAGACGTGTTCAGCGCTGCAGAGGAAAGCGTTGAACGCTGCCTGGTGTTCACGTACGGTTATGCCTCTGTTGGCCTCGTGCGCACCCTCGATGCCTTTGTGAGTGCCTTTGTGGAGAGCTGGACAAAGTCCATTTCCAGTCTCTTTGACACCACTTCACAACCAATGCCTGCATCCGGCGCCAAGGCAGCCTCACCGACGCTGGAAGACGAAGACCTCGCAGACCTGGACTACACGTCGCAGGATTGGGCGCACATACAACAAGCGCTGCATCTCCTTGCCGCCGGACGCGCGGTCAAAGACCGTCTGGGCACGTTTGAGACGCGCCTGGGGGCTGCCCTCGGGCAGGTGTCGACGGCCTTTCGAACCGCATGGGGAAGCGGCGGGTCAGGTGTCTACACCCCAGGCGCAACCAAGGGTCAAGGCCTCTTGCTCGCCCAATCTGCCCTCAACACGCTCGAGCTCAGAGAGCTCCTCACGCGCCTCGCACCCCATGCGACACCCACACCGAACCTCCTCCCGAGTGCCCACACCGCACTGACCGCGTTCGCCCGTGCGAACCAACGTACGCTGCAACACGTCTTGCTTTCGCCGCTGTACGCGCATCTTGCAAGCTATCCGACGCTGCCCCTGTGGTCTGCTGCGCGCGTTCAGGAAGCGGTGCCTGGCATGGCGGGCGTGGTCGTCCCCACGTTCTCGCTCAGCCCGAGCGAAGTGGCACACCGCGTTGGTGATGGGCTGCTCAACCTTCCGAGACTGTTCGAAGTCTATGCAGAAGACGACGCGCTCGGGTTTGAGCTCGGCAGGCAGGCTGGCGCGGATGGTGACGGTGTGGAGGCGGCGACGGGAGACACAGAGGAACAAGTGCAAGTGCAGTCGGGAGAGGCTGTTACTGCTGCATGGCTCTCGTCGCTGGGTCGTGCGACGGTCGTCCATCTCACACGGGATGTTCTCCCACAGATCAAGACGTTGAGCGCAGCAGGGGCTGCACAACTCAGTGCTGACTTGGGGTACCTCGAGACGATTGTGCGTGCGCTAGGGGTTGAAAAGGGCGATCTGGAGCGGTGGAAGGCATATGTTGGGATGACGGACGACGAAGGGAGGGCAGCGCTTGCAGGCGACAAGATAGGCCATCTGGTAGCAAAAATGAGAAAATGGACGGTTTAGAATTTCTCGTACGCTCGACATGCCGTGTCGCAAACTAATCCAAGAGCTGTACAATAAAAATGGCATCGGTAAATAACTAGTCCGCTGAAAACATCTCAAAACGATGAATAAATAATACCAGAGCAGAATGACACAAGAAACAGTAGAGGTGGATATATGATACAAGATAGCGACAAGCCCCGTTTTCTCGTGTGTCGCCCGTCGTCCGAGGGTCGCCAATGCAACCCCATTCTACCGCGCGTACGGGTGAAAGGCGTGTTGTCCGCGAGTCGACATCCGGGAAGGTCCAAGCCCCGAGTTCATCGCCATACGTCCAGCGTTTGCCCCCATGCCTGCAGCGACCCCCATCGGCCCTCCCGCCATGCCCATGCCTTGTCGCATCCGCATGCCCACGTTGTTGCTCAGGCCCATCGCTGCACCGGGTTGCCCCATCATCCCCATCCCCATCGGCCCATTCATGCCCATACGCATCGCCATCGGATTCATCCCGCTCATCGGTCCTATCCCGCCCATCATGCCCATCCCACCCATGCCCATCCCAGGTATGCCGCCCATACCGCCCATGTTGCCCCCCATCCCATTCATCCCAGGTACACCGCCCATGCCACCCATGCCCATCATGCCCATCATCATCGGGTTCATCATGTTCATGCCGGTGGCGTTGCCCATAGGTGGCACTTGATTCATCATCCGTTGGTAGAGCATAGATGCAGCTGGGTTCCCGGCTTGCTGTGCATTAAAAGGCACTGTTGGCACAGTTGGTGTCCGCGAGTCTTGGTCATTGAAATACGGCTCTCGACTCCCGGCCAGATTCCGCGCTTGGTCCCGCTGACTGCGGGGCTGCGCAGCCTTGACTTCAATCTAGTAGCGGCACAGGGTGGTTTGAGCGATGCGTGCACATGAACCGGTGATGACATGACTTGCCTGTTTGTCGTCCAGGATCAGACCCAGCTTTCCAACGAACTGGTCGGAATTGGTCGCATCTTCAAATGTGACGAATCCAAAACCTTTTGAGCGGCCAGACTCTCTGTCCACCATCACCGTGGTGTCAATGATTTTTCCAAAGGCAGAAAAGAATTCTCGCATTGACTCTGCTGTGGTGGTGGGGGAAAGGCCGCCAACGAAATAGCGTGTATTTCGTAAATGCTCTTCTCTTGGAATAGCGCGTTTGGGATCGATCTGCAGGGCAGAAGAGCAGGTCAATACCCGAACGACGACATGAAGGGGGGCCACTAACCGATTTGCCATCAAGAGTATGATTACGGGCAAGGACGGCGGTAACGGACTCTGGGTCCTCAAACGTCAAAAAAGCAAACCCCCGCGACCTCCCGTCGGGGTCGCGCATGATCGTGCACGCATCCACCTTGAGACATGGTTAGTACCTCTGTATCACCGTCATACGACCCGTTGCAATGCCAAAAAGATCACCTTGCCGAATTCCGTAAAGTATTTCCTCAGACCTTCTGCTCAGACAAGTAAAAAAAAAAAGATCACAAGAGTGTCAGCGATAAAGGCATTGATTTCTATATGCATGAAGTGATATACCATCTGTCGTGTCCCAGCTAAGGCCGCCAATGAACATTTTGCTATCGGGTTCCGTAGCCAATGGAGTAGCGAGTTATTTAGAGTAGAAGCAGAGTCGTTGCGGTCCAGCGGTACGCGGTATCGTGAAATCGACACAAAAGGGATTAGCGACCAGAGGTATGGTGAGGTAGCGACCAGAGTACGCAAGAGAGTGGCCAATAAACAAGAGAGAAATAGCAAGTCGAGCAGGCAGATTAGCACGAGGAAAAAAAACGGTGGGTAAGAAGACGGCAAGCATGTGCATGTACGGTGTAAGGAGTCCATGACACTACTTGAAGGAACGACGACGACATGTACGTGCAGGTCGGCCACGTGCGAGAGTGGTGCACGGACCAGCAAGGGCCCTTGGGCGAGCAAGCACGGCGTCGTTTGCAAGGAGGAAAACGGCTTACCCTTCGTCTTTCATTTCCGAGGGCCGTACTGGCCTGTCCTGGGAGTTGCGGTCGGCTGTTCCTTCGTGCGTCGCGATGGCGGAGGGACCCGCCTGAGACTGGGCGTTCGAAGCCAGTGTGGTCCGCTGTTGTCGCTCCTGGCTGGGTGTCTGCTGGTACACAGAGAACTGCTTTGCGACTTGCGCAGAATACGACAGCCCCGAGGACTCTGCGGGTGCAGGTTTCGCGGGTAGGGTGCCAGTTCTGACGGGCTCGGACTTGGTGTTTGCTGCCGAGGTGGCCGTCGAGTCGGAGGATGTCTCGGGCACCGAGGGGGGGGCCGACTCGACGGGTGATGGGTACTCGTCGTCCAGAGGGACCGTGAACTCGTCGTCGTACAAATCTGTGCGGGGAGGATGTGAGTGCATCTCTGACGCATTGGCGGATAGCTTGCCTCCGTAGAGGTCAGAATCTGCATTTTCCTTCTTTGCTGTCGACATGGACGTGGCGTCGTGGGCAGAACGTGAAACGAAGGCGAGTTGGACTTGGGCAAGTGACTGGGCAACACTTTGGCATCACCTTCGGCGAAGCCAACAACACATGGCCAAACAACAGCCATGCACGATAAATAAAAAAGGTCCCGAGTGAAACTAGTGTACAGTGTGGTTCTGAGAAGAGAGCATCTACGGAATGCGAAAAACGAGGCATCTAATGGACACCGTTGACCAGCCTGTCTCGAAGGTGTTGCGCCGTGCGTTCAGCTGCGGCGTCGTACACATAGCGTATTGGGGGACGCTTGGGCATGAACCCAATGTCATCCGAGTCAGAGTCGGCGACAGGATCCCGGTACGGGTCGTTCCTACCAAAAAACGCAGCGTTCGACTCGCCATCTGCCAAAATCGTCGTCAGCACCAGCAACGCACGTGATGGCAAACCAAGTACCGTCGGGGTCTTCGATGACTCTCCGCTTTCCGAGTGCTTTGGCGCTCGGTCGCATCGGAGTGGGGATCTCATCGTCGCTGTTGGATACATCGTCTTCGATATGCATCCGTTCTATCACATCCGATATGTGCTCCCTGTCACTGTCCACGGAATCATGTCTAGGGTAACGACCAGGAGCCCGATCTGGTGAAGGTGTGCGAGATGTCGCTACGACTTGCGCCGGAGAACGGGGGCCAAGCGGGTGCGGCGGCGCGAGAAGCGTCGGTGTATTGGTTTGCGATGCATAGTGATGGCTCGGGGGTTGGTCACGAGGCAATACGCTGGGCGCCAGGCTAGGCGGGATGCGCGGCAGAGGGTGATTTGGTGACGGCACGATCGTTGGCAACTCGAAATGCTGATGCGGTGTCGCAGTCACTGGCGATGGCAGTGGTGGCGACGGGGCGTCGGAAGAGCCCGTATGTGCCCCTGGCGGCTCGATAAGATGATCCTCGTTTAGTTGCTGAGGAAATCGCATCTGAATATACTGAAACACAGGGACAAGATAATAATACTTACCCGTCTATCCATTCTAACCTCCCGTTTGCTCTTCTCCTCCACGGCACGTTCGGCTGCAACCCTGGCGAGATCGTCGTACATGCGCAAAGCTGCGTCAAGCGCCTCATGTGCATCTAGCAGGGCGGCCAGCAACTCTTCTTCTGTAGTGAGTTCGTCCAGCGCGTCCTCCGTATCTGCAACAGAGGGATCTAGGTGTGTAAACGTATGTCGATGCGCCATCTTTTCCGCGCGAGAGCGTTCTGCGCCTGCAGACGCCCAAGGTATCTGAGTGTAAATGAGATCCCGGGACGCGCGGGATTTGGCAAGAAATTCCTGCGGAAGCGGTCACTTGAGAAGGGACGTGAAAAAGAAACGCGCTCACAGGAATCAATTCCGCATCGAGAGCGTCGGGTCTAGCAAAAACTAATGTTTGAGACAAAACGTCTGCATTTCCGCGCGCAATTCTGCATTCCTGGAACAGACGCCGTATGTCCTCGTCTGGTGGAATGACACGCTGTTCTTGATAGTGCCGACGGCTCTGTGGCTGATGATTCATGAGATCCAACTAAGAGCAAGTGGCAGATGCGTACCGGAGGACGTTCCGCTGCGGGTGGTGTCGTCGATATATCGTCCTGAGGGAATATCTCTGCAAAGATGGGCGTTTCGAGAGAGTACTGAGAGGGTGGGCGCGGAAGAGGAGGGGCTGGAGGACTGAACATGGCATCATCTGTATCAAAAGGAATGCCTGCTTCTGGTTTGTCGGCGGGTTTCAAGCGACACCAAAGTGCGCGGAAGCCGTCCTTGTCCTTTTCTTTTCCCACCAGTTGAGGTCCTGATTGGATGTGAGCGTGTCGCGGTGTTGCAAGTGACGGGCATGACGTACGAGAGGAAGTGAGATAGGCGGCAGCGGCGAGGACCTCCATCAGACGTTCGCGGACGACGGGCGAGGTGCGAGATGATGTGAGGACATCCTCGAGTGCGTCGATGAATTTTCGCTGAGAGATGTGTTGGATGAAGATGTCTGATGCATTGCGAAGCATGATTGCCCACAGCTGATGGAGATGAGTATACACAAAAGGGACAAGCGACAGGGAACGCACCCTTGCAGCAGCCAATTGGGCCTTTGGCTCTGCAAACCTGTGGGTGTGTCAATGGGAAGCGATGCGAGAAAAGAAGAGCAAGACGTGCTTGAATTCACGACGGAGTGCTCTGGCAGCCTCTTTTGCGTTTGCCTCGTTTGCAGAGGCTCTCTCGCACACTTCGAGCACGATGGACCAGTCCTCTGATGCGGTGGCGGTGAGGTACCCTAGAGGGCGGGGGTGAGGGGTGGGGAGAAGGTGTATGGAAAGAGGAACGAGTACCGATCATGCGGGTGAGTTCTGCGGTGCTGAGATCGTCCTCGCGACGATCCTTGTCGCGAAAACGGTCTGTCCTGTCCCTCTCCTTGTCTGCCCTCCACTTTTCCTTTTCGCGGTCGCGGAGCATGCCGTCCCAGAAACCCTTGCGTTCCTTCTTGTCCTTTTCTGTCCGGACTGGTTCTGGGTAGGCGTGATGGTCATCGGAGAGATCTGATGGATGCTGTATGGGGGGAAGGTCCTGATGAGGTTCCAGGGCCTTGAGCATTCCCAGTGCGGGG
This sequence comes from Pulveroboletus aff. annulatus, assembly GCA_038094595.1. Taxonomy (NCBI): domain Eukaryota; kingdom Fungi; phylum Basidiomycota; class Agaricomycetes; order Boletales; family Boletaceae; genus Pulveroboletus; species Pulveroboletus aff. annulatus. The sequence continues at coordinate 52,238 of JBBPTX010000020.1, read as the reverse complement.
ACACCGCTTGAGACGGGCGGGGATCTCTTTCTGAGGACGCGGTCGTCGGATCTCTGATGGCGCGGTGGGCCCTGTACTGCGATAGCGTTGGAGGTGATGCTGAATGGGGAGGAGGAGCGGGGTGAGATGGGCGCAGTGGTGGTGGGGATCTGCGGCGAGTTGCCGGGTGGGGGAAGAGAGCTCAGCGAGGAGGAGCGGGACGGTGCGATGAACTGCTGGTGGTGTGCCCGTGGACTCGGCACGCGGACGGCATCGTCGGCAATGTCCCAGCGTTCTCCGCTGGCTGGTCTGCGTAGCGCCTGTGGATGGAGCGCGACAAATGTGCCGTGGTGCGCAGCGATGGCCTCCTGTCCAGATCAGCGCAAGAGCGACAGAAAGGAGGGGGAAGACCTGCCTCGTCGATGAGGGTCGCGGGGTCGCCGAGCGGGGTGACTTTGGTCGGCTTGGGCTTGTCGCGACCGAAAAACTTTTGGAGCTTCATGCTGGACGAACGACAAGAAGAGATCGCACCCGAGGCTGTGTTCTCTCTCTCTTCGCACCGCTACTACACGTGACCTCATATCCTCACCGGAACACGTCCTGGGCCACCCGTCCCGCTCAACAACACCTCCACCGCTGCATCCAGTCCAGCCACCGTGTCCTCGAAACTACACACACACCCGCAGTCGACATGTCGTGCATCGTACGGACCACCACTCGCCAGCACGACCACCCGCGAGGAACGCAGTGCGTGCAGGCAGGCCAGCTGCCAGCCGTGGCGATCCGCATTCCGGGTCACAAAGACGACCCGTTCACCGACGATCGCCTTTCCCGGCGCGTACACCGTGTGCCGTGTCTCTGCCCGGCGTGCACACGCGCGCGCATAGTTGGGTCCGGGCGGCGTCGCCACCAGCACCGGGCCCGGTCCCATATCCGGCAACGGCCCGTTTACCACCGCCGTCGATGCCCGGTACGCCCGTCGACTCAGCGCGGCGTTGGCGTTCACCACCGCAGCCAGTCTCGCCGCGTCGAATTCGGTCTCGTCTGCAAACCGTGTCTTGAGCGCGGCAATCCGCTGCCCGCTCGCCTGGAGTGCTGCCAGCGACACCTCACCGCACTCGACTGCCCGGTAGGTTTCCTCGACAGCCCCTCTTTGCACGGCCATCGTATGGCAGATCATGGCCATGTCTGCACCCGCTTGCAGACTCTGCACGGCCCCCTTTGGCGTCGTGTACTTTGCAGCCACCGCTTCCATCTCGAGGCAGTCCGTCACAATCACGCCCGTGAATCCCAGTTGCTCCCGGAGCAGTCCCGTCGTCACCGTGCGTGAACACGAACTCGGCGTCTCCTTGTCCTCTTCTTCAACGACCAGCGGAAGAGCCATGTGGCCCGTCATGATCGTCGCAATCCCACCTTCAATCAGCGCACGGAACGGCACCAACTCTGTCTCGTGCAGCGCTTGCTCGCTCTTCCTGATCACCGGCAGTGCCAGGTGCGAATCCACATGCGTATCCCCATGACCAGGAAAGTGCTTGCCACAGGGTGCCACACCGCCTTGCACAAGACCTTTGGCCACCTCGACCGCATACGTTGCAACCTCGTGTGGATCTGTGGCATATCAGCACATGGGCCCGTCTTGACTGCTCGCATGCCTACCATCCCCAAACGAACGCACACCTGCACCATGCTCAGCGACGCGTACCAACGTCAACCAGATCCACTGACCTATGACCGGATTGCGACGGTCAGAATTCACATCCGCGACAGGACTGTATGCCCAGTTGATCCCAGCAAGCTTCATCTCCTGTGCTGTCCCAAACGAGCATGCCTTGGCCATCTCCGGGTCTCCTGTCGCGGCCAGTGCCATCGCACCTGGGCTAGTGATTTCTCAGTACACATGCGCACAGTCTGGGACTGGGACTTGCAACTGGGTTCCGGCTGTGGCAGAACTAAACGCAGATACAATGCCTAGGAAGAGGAAACGCGTGAATGGAAGCGCATATAGGCAAGCGTACTGACCATTCTCTTGGTCAATTCCGATCATCAGAGGCTGGGCATGACCACAGTCTTTGGCAAACTGCTGCAAACTCTTGACAAGCCCATGGACTTGCTCTATACCTGTCACATGTGCATGTAGTCGAGCGATCAGAAAGTGGGGCAACGCGAGTTACTTTGGACGTTTCTTCCCATTAGAATAATGTTGCTATCCCCAGCTTAGCGAGATGGCAGGCGATTCAGTGAGAGCGTACCCGACGTGATAATCGCGGATGAGTGTCTTTGCGTCCTCGCTGATTTCATGGCCGTGAAAGCCAAAGACAAAGTGCTTTCAATGTGTCGGTCAGCCCATTGCTAGACACGACCACCCAAGTCGTTACCTGGCCAATCTCGCGTTTGTCGGCGTCGGTCAGTGTGATCATGGTGGTGGGAATCCTTGTCATTTCGGCATGGACCGTCCTACCAAGAAACCACGACGGCAAGGACCAGACGGCTTCCAAAAATCCAAACCCACGTCGCACTACAAACCACCAGAGAGCATCGCCAAGTTTGTCTCTGCCTTTGACGCACCAAAGAAACCCGCTTCTATTCCAACCCATGAACGACCTCGGAATCCGTTTGTAGACACGCCCGAGGCAGGTCCAAGTAGACTACCCTCGCATGCACGCCCTCCCCGTACCGCAAAGGCATTACCCCCACTCAAGCTACTGAAACCCCCTGCACTTCCGTCGCCGAAACCACAGCCGTCGAGCAAGACGGCGAGCGCGAGCCTATCCTCGCTTCAGCCCCTACTTGAGCGACCTCCCGCGAAACCCAGATCGATCCTTAAACCCCCTCCGGTGCCTGTCCCGTCGGGAACTGCCAAACTGTCCGTGCCACTCAAACCCCTTGCACTACCACCACCCCTCCCCATGCACCGCCCCACATCGCCAACGAAGCCCATGAAGACGATCCTTACGACGAGCATCGCCCAGGCAACTGATCCGACCAAAGAAGGCTCGGGCGCAGAATTGCTGTCGCTGTTCCTGCAGCAACACGGGCATCATTTCGTGTCGGCGACCGATCGGGAGCTTCAGCGCGGTGTCATGGTCAGCCCAGACAAGCGTTCTCGCTCCGGCAAGGACCCCAAATTCGTTCGGTACGTCGCCCCGGATACTGCCCCGCGTATCGCTCATGCCCCGTGTGGTACAGGGGTGGTTTGGCCGAACGTGTTCAGCACCACATCGCGTGTACGAAAACGGATTTTGTGCTGTGGAAACGACAGACGGAACAACAGATCGAGTCTGGGTCGAGGTTGGGATCGGACATGCAGCTGCGTATTTTGCGGGTGTTGCATGTCCTCAAGGTGTGTGAGCGTGCGCGCTCTACGGCGGGGCCGCGTGCGGGGTTGGCGCTCTGCCATCTCACGCGGCGACATCAGCTCGTAGGTGGGGATCTCACCCTGGGCACCTACGTCGTCGTGTTCCACTTTGCACCCACACAAGGTGGGCGATCGCCCGTGAGCAGCATCGACCGCTTCGAAGAGGGCAACGACGTGCTGGTTTGGTTGCCATGGCACACGATCGAACTGGTGGGGAATGCCCGGCTGTTGGAAATGATTCGGGCGTTGACACCACCAGATACTAGCTTGCTCGTCGTGTCTAGATTTTGTATCGTGGCACCCGCGAGCGTCAATGCAACGTGACTGTCTTGTGCCTCACGTGATCGCGTTTCTTGCTCCTGGACACTGATCCACGTAGAATGCCGCGCAAAATGTCTCGTTCGGTGACCCGCATGGACGACGACGACGACGTGTTGTCACAGAACAGCATGGCACTGGACAGCGATGACCGGGACATTGCGCACGTACCCCTGCCCATCATCACGGACCCGTTCCTGACGCGACAGGTACGCCAGAATGTACGCCAAGGCAGTCGCAGAATTCAAGGGTGCGTGTTCACCCAAACGTGTCCAGCATATACGGACGAATTACAGTGACATGGCAAAAACAACGAAGAGAAAAGGAGAAAAAGTTTCTAAAGGTGGCTCAAGCCGAGCTCGACGCACACGTCCGCACGCCTTTGCCACGTCGTCTACACGCTCGCTCACCCCTCTCTTGCACAGGTCGATCGCAAAAAAGCCGACGTCGCGCGGATCATCAACGACATGTGAGGACAGGCACATATATGCGTGGATAGGGACGTGTGCGAGCGTTGACGGTACAGGGAAGAAGCGTACCAAGACTTTCTTTTGAAATACGCCGCGCTCGAGGACAAGAAACGCGAAGTTTTGGTCAAGATTTGTGACACGCAGAAAACGCTCGTGGTGTGCATCTTTTTTCTCGATCCAAGGCCTCTCCCATGTGTCGCCCTCTAGACACTGTCTGTCAGGAAACACCAGGCAACAGTCGAGCTTACCGAGGACTGCAAGGAGGGAACACTCGAGGGTCTCAAACAGGTCAAGCAGTCTTGTCAGGGTATGCCGATATCTCGCGGAAAAATGGAATGGGGGTCTTGATATACTGTTGCAGACTTTTCAGACATGGTGGACGCATTCATGAACGTAGATACTCCTTGATCCATCCGACAACTGGGTATGGGTATGTGCCCCGTTTCAGACATGTGCTTATATGCCCCGCATTCTTGATCTGTGGTGCCACTGGCTTTTTCTTGATACGACAATCCCCACGCATGTGGGAGTGCCAAGGGATGCTGCAGTCCTTAGTCTCCAGACGCCACGACCGCTCGAAACATTTAAAGTATTTCCCGCTGGAACGCGGAACTGAATGGATGGTCCATGGGAATCGTAGAACCTTGACGCGCCTCCGCCGATCACCGCACGACAGGTCCAAGTTGGGTGCCCGCATAGACACACACAGAGCAGAACCTGCGTGATGGGCAGACTGACACCTGCGGTCGTGTAACCTCATGCGCATGGCCAACTGGTTCTCCCGTCGTTTCACCAGTCCGCTTGATCCCGCTTGATCTGAGGAACTGCGCTGCTCATGCTGAGCCCGGCCCAATAGCACAGTTGCAGCAGACTCAACGTCCGAGCGATTCGGCCGTGTTGGGACATATATGGCAGAGACGAACGCGCCGGTTGTGCAAGAACAGCGATGGGGAAGTGTTCCACATGCCACCAAGTGCGGTCTACGCCCACTCGGTGCCACCTCCTTACTGGCGACACGCGTGTTCGCATAAAGCATTCTCCTGACCCTGGGATTCCATGTTTGTCCTCCTATCGTCGTGCGGCAGCCCAAACGCGAACGGTGGATCGCACCTCCATGCGTGAGTGGGTCGCTCTTGAATCTTCTTTGAGGCATGAAAAAGGCCAATGCGGGCGAGGGAACACCGGAGACCGAGCACCACGGTACATTGGAACGCCGTCCCTGATTTTGGGTAGTGTTGCTGTGGTTCGGGGCCTTCTGCGGTGGGGCATGTCCCACCTTGGGTGAATCGCGCGCCGCATGGAGGGTCGTGGTGGTCAGTTGCACCTTGGGTCAATTCGGTGCCTCTCAGCAAAAGAGAAATGAAGTATTGCGTCCTCCAAATACCACTCACCGGGATGGCGATGCAACCAGAGACTGTTTTAAGCAATGGCCGGGCGAGGTGGGGGGCTGCCCGAATCAAGCTCAAGCACATCGGCCAATTAGAGAGAGCCAGTGATTCTGATGGTCAAGCCATATGAATCTGATAACAGGCCCTGCTTCGCAAGAATACAGCAGGTGCATGATTCTCGCCAAGCACGCGGTCACATCAAATGACCGGGCACTGCAATGACGGCGTTGCACGTCGTTCGGCGTGGTTATGAACGTGCGTGGTCCACGTTTTGCTTTGAATCTTCCGAAAGTGAAAGGGCACAGTCAAAAAGCGATCGGCATTAACAAAAGGCAATGTTGATGGAAACAAGGTGACTACGGCCTACCACATGGGCCAACAGCGCGTTGGGGGTCGGTAGGCGGACATGACACCGAGAATCACTGCCCTGGTAAACAAAGTTATAGAAGTTGGCTAAACTTTTTTTGAGAGGCTGTGACAGTATGCGGATTATTGATCAAGCTAATAGCACGATCGTTCTATCAGCGACACGCCACTCAGCCCGGGCACTGTCAACGTCGAAATTGCGCATCCGCTTCAACTTGAGAGCTGCATCAGCCGTGTTGGTCTTCCCAAAGACGGAGGCGAGTTCCGAGTCCAACGACTCGAGGTTGAGGTCAAAGTCGTACAAGGCTGGGACGTGTAGGAGCACGCGTCTCGGCTCGACGTCGAGGGTGCACTCAGGGATAAGCATATGTGTCTGCTGGTCCATCGGAAAAGGCCAATTTGTCACCAGTACACTAAGACGATGACAAGATCAGTGCTTACAATCCCAGGGACGTCGAACACAATGCGGATACGCGATCCGTCTTGTGTCCACGACCATACAGGAACCTGGGCATCTGAGGAGGGCGCTAACGGATTTTTCAGAATACTCTTGGGCGGTGCTTTTCCAGGCACGATAGTAGTAGACCGGTCGGTGATTTCTTGAACGAGGGGTGGGGCAGCTTGGCGATTCGGGTGATTCAGCGGGAACAGCGTTTTCGGTACGTGTACCCGACGGGATCGCGGTTTTCCCTTTGAGGCGATGTTGGGTGTGCCAATCTGCCGAGAGAGGACTAATGGTGTTTGCGCTTCAATACGTTGGAATGCGAGTTCTAGGGCGCTGCGGTGAGATCGGACATGAGAAATACGGCGAGGTTTGAATACCGACGATGAAGTCTTTGAAGTCCGGGTCTCTGAGTGTGCGAGATTTGACGGACGGATTGAGCACACAGTCGAATACGAGGGCTGACTGACCCGCTGAGAGAGGGGTTAGCAATACGTTATCATGATCGGAGATTAGGAAAACATATGGGCGTAGGACGACGGCGGAAAGTACGGGGATGACACTCACCCTTGTCCGAATCTTGGCGAGCATCGGACAAGACAATGGGAACAAACCAAGATGCTGAATCAAGACCCTGCATCGCACGCTGTATGGCGTCGTCGCCGCCGGGTGGCGGAGGAGGTACGTTTGGATCCCAAGCGACGTTTACAAACACCTTGAGGTCCTTTTGCACACGAACATGAGGCTGGTCTGATGCTATGAGCTGGACTAGTGCATCGTTTGTGGCCCTTGATTTGACACAAAAGCCGGGCACCGGATCGAGTGTGACAGTCTCCATCGTACTGGCCGTGGCCAGATTAGGAAATCAAGATTTGTGACCAGCGGTGGTGCCCAAAAAGGAAGGACACATATTGACTCGTTCCACTCAAAGTATAAAAAGGCAGGATCTCCTCGGTTCCAGCCCAGCAACTTCCCTCTCCCCTCCCATCACCACAGCGACATGCCCCCACAAACAATCACGCCCTTCCCCGAAGACGACAGGCAGCTCGAGCAGTACATGCAAGACAGACGGGTCATCGGGGTATGTCTCGTTTGCTCCTCGCCTCGTTCGGGTCGCTTATCTGCTATAGTATGATCCTCTGCTGCAGCCCGCGTTGCTCAGGCACGAGATCACACCCACCGATGCGTCTAGACGCACCATCGCCTCTGCCCGCTACAACTCTGCCCGCGTCCTTGCCGGCCAGGATGATCGGGTGCTCGTTATCGTTGGTCCTTGCTCAATACACTCCCCAGAGCAGGCCATCCAGTACGCAAAGCTCCTCAAAGCCAAAATCCCCACTTGGGGAAACCTGCTGATCGTCATGCGTGCTTACTTGTGAGTCTCGTCATGTCATTCATAAACGGATACCCGACTCAACCCGGTTTCCTCTCCACAGCGAGGCATGTGTATTGCGGCCCTGATTGGGTCTCGACTAATACCCTTTTCAGAAACCAAGAACGACCGTCGGCTGGAAAGGCCTGATCAACGATCCAGTATGTCCGATCATCCCGCGGATTAGATTCCTTCCTCATCATGATCCCCCAGGACATTGACGGATCCTTCCAAATCAACAAGGGTCTGCGGACTGCGAGGCAGCTCCTCTGTGACCTGACCGATCTTGGTGTGCCGGTCGGCTCTGAACTCCTCGATACCATCTCTCCTCAATACATTGCTGATCGTACGTGGACTTCTCTCTTGGCCAACCAAGATTGGCTCATTCCTATCCTTTTAGTTATCTCTTGGGGTGCCATCGGCGCCCGAACAACCGAGTCTCAGCTTCATCGAGAGCTCGCTTCTGGTGTTTCTTTCCCCATCGGCTTTAAGAATGGTACCGATGGAAGGTGAGATCCCTACGTCTTGTTGCTTGATTAAGTGCTCATTGCAGAATCTTTTACCAGCGTCACAGTCGCTGTGGATGCCATGCGTTCATCTTCCAATCCCCATGCGTTCATGGGTGTGACTGAGCATGGTCTGGCCGCAATCGTCAAGACACGGGGAAACCAAGACGTCCATGTCATCCTCCGTGGAGGTACCAAGGGCCCGAACTTTGCCTCCGAGCATGTCACGGCGGCCGCTAAAGCTATCGGGAAGGCTCGCCCAAAGAACCACCCAAGCATCATGATCGACTGCAGCCGTGTGTATTCCCCCAGCGTTTGTGATAACATGTGGACTCACGCTCTTATCAGACGGGAACTCGCAAAAGAACCACAACAACCAGCCCAAGGTCGTGGCCGACATCTGTTCGCAGCTCGTTGCAGGTGACAGGACGATCACGGGTGTCATGATCGAGTCAAACCTCAGTGCTGGCCGCCAAGATGTACCTGCCGAGGGACCTAGTGGCCTCAAGTATGGCGTCAGCATCACTGATGCTTGCGTTGACTGGGAGACGACCATTGACATGCTTGACAAGTTGAACGAGGCTGTTGGGCAGCGTCGGGACTACCTCATTGGGCAGGGTCTCCAAAAACCTGCTGGCTTCCAACTTCGGCCAGTAACCCCACCATCCGTCTGATGCTTTGATGCAGTCTCCATCAAGATCTTCACTTGTTGTATGATTAACTATCCTTTGACATTTATAAGTATTCAGCTATTGGAAACATCAAGTTATCGTGTAAGGAGGCTGGTATCATAATTAGAGCGTGGCAACACTGCCGAATGGCGCGATTTCATGGGGCTATTTATTACGCCATTCACATCACGTACTCTTTAATCAAGAAAACCATACGGGATGAGCCATAAAAGTTTGTGATGAGAGTGGACTGAACAGGACTGAACCAAGCCCTTGGTGCTGGTAAGTGGCCCTGCCAAGATTGGAGTCGCTGACCGTGACAGTGAGAATCTTTATGTGATTGCTTTTCCAACTTGAAGGCACCGAGACAAGGAAACAGTGATAAATGGTTGCTCTTATCAACGTGCTGTCCAGTAGCTGATTGGCTCCAAATGAACCTTGAATCGGGCAGCGCTGCATCTGCTACTACCAGTTGCCACACAGCTCCGGTGCCCGCAGCTTCGTTGCACCCCGGGGTTGATAATGTCACTGGTATGTACCGCCGCACCCTACTAGTAACCTCCGGAAAGGTCACGCAGCTGGGTTCATGCGCTGCCGGCGCCAATGTTCGGACTGAACGACCTTGATCCTCACTAGTACTGCCAGGTGCGTTACTTTATTCACAGACTGATCAGGGGCTTCCCACCAAAAGCGAGACCCGTCTCATCAGTGGCGTATCACTGCGCTGAACCTCTCATGCCCATGGACCCTGGCCGAGCTTGTTTTGTACAGACTTTCGTCCGTGGAACAAGGACTTTCACTGACCCAGGGTCAGAAATAACATGTCATGCCTGGATGTCTGGATGGACCTAGACTAGCGACCAGTCTCCCAAAAGAGCTCGACGTTGTCAAGACCATATCGGCGCGGTCTATCTCTCCGGCTGTACCTCTTTATAAATGCGACTGCTGACCAGTCTAGCATGGACCTACGCCGCTATCTTGTCGATTCACACTGCTCGGAATACCCAACCTAGTACGCATGTGAAGCGCTGACTGTGTGGTCACCAGCGAAATGTGCTCATGACACCATAACTCATAGCATTCCGTCAGTGTTGTATAAATTCGCCTACGAGACACCTCGCCACGCTTCCACGATGCGGTCAAGCGATGCCCCCGACCAACCGGACCCAAACGCGTTGATCATTTTGGTACCTGTACCCCGCAGCACTTCTTTGATCCCCACGTCAAGTGATCGCAAGTCCGCGGTTCCCTCTGGGGGCGGACGGCTCGCGCTGTGCATGTGCGCTTCCCGCGCAAGCTGGCGGAGTATTACCAATAAAGACGCGGATGGGACGCCGTTCCTCATGAGATACCAGGCAAGCCAGCGGGAAACCTGCCCTGGCACTGAGAACTCGGAAGTAGAGTCGGATTCTGATCCTGCTCCGTTAAAGACGGGTTCACCACGAGCGTATCGGACGAGAGCCGCAGTGAATTTTGGATCGTTTTGCACTTTTCCAAGGCGCTCATCAAGTGCTTGGAACGCCCCTGAGACGGTGTTTTCCCGAATGAGCGGTGGTCGGGGATTATTTTCGGCTCGACCGCTGAACCGACGGTCAAACACTTTGCTATAAAAGTCGACCGCGAATCGCAGGTCTTGCAGGCGAAGGTGGAAATGGGATGTGGACTGCGGTTGCGTGCGATACTGATACAGTGTGAGATGTGACTGGAGTGTTTCCATCTTGTCTTGTAAAATACTGTCTAATAGTGCAGCATGGCAGTATGCGTGGAATGTCCTCTCCTCGGGCGTCTCACCATCATCGCGGGAGAAATAATCTGCGAATGCGAGGAAGAGGGTGTCGTTTGAAAACGAAGAGATGAAATGGGTGAGGTCACTAGCAGGGTGCGCCTTTGCCTCTGTCAATTGGGGGAAATCGAGAATAGCGGCATCGCCTGCGGAAGATCCTGAGCGGACAAACAAACTTCTACTCCCTCTGGGATCTTCGGTGTAACTGAGAAACGCTGTTCGACGTTTGACGTACAGAGTTTGATTCCTCAAGAAGCTCATCTTGTGCTCAGGAACATTCTCAAAGTCGACAAAGAATGGCCAGTAGCGGGGCGTGTCAATCCGGATGGACATGAGCTTCCCAAAGTCTGGTATGAGGGTAGGAGAAATGAGCTGCGTGACGCCTTTCTCGTTCCCTTCCTTTGTCGTGATCTTGACGGGCAGATAGACCGCTTCACGCGTTGTGACGTCTCGTGCGATGAGACAGCGAGGTTCTACCGCAAGGACCCACAGATGTCGCAACGCCTGGAGGTAACTCTTGTTATCTGACGAGACATGGTGGAAGCGCGGGAAGAATGCAGTGACCATGCATGCAATGGCCGCATTGGACGTGCCCAGAGTGAACCGACCGGCGCCGAGGAACAGTAACCCGAGCGACAGATGCGTTGCTACATGCACACCATATCTGAAGGCCTGGTGATACATCCCGAATGCATACCTGAGTCGCCGTAGACACGAGATCTCCCCAGTGCCCGCCATGACCATGCACAGAGCAATCGAGATGAGATTGAGACCCTCGCGCATAGCCGAGCGCTTGATCTTGTGATCGAAAGTAGGGCCTAGATATCCATCATGCACTGTTGTGACGGACTCGAATTAGACCGGCTTACCGCTCGTCGCAACGAATCGACTGAACAGGTCAAAATAGTGTGACAACATGATGTACGCCTCATGACGGGCGGTGCCGGCGTACTTCAGTCCAACGGCAAAGCAATAGCCAGCAATGATATTGAAATAAGCCAACTCGATAGCATCGTCCGCCCGTTGCTTATTTGCGATGTGATCCTGCATGGCCGTCATGATGGGCTCAGGAATTTGAGTCATCAGCCAGTCGGCTGTAGATCCAATTGAATTCCACATGACAAGTGACTTTGCAATTGTGCGCATGACCAAGAAGCTTGGTTGAATGCGGTTCAGTTCAATGACCGTGCTCGGAAGTTCGAGAATGTCAGCGACATCTTTTTGCTCCGTTTTGAGATACATCAGACCCAATGCGATAGTCGCGGCCGGAGACGTGATGTTGATATCAAATGTAGGTCGGCTTCGCCCCGCGCTGATGGATCTCGTTTCGCCGTGAATGAGCATACGCAGTCGGTGTAGACAGGCCATATCTGCAGGGATAGGTGACCCCTTGCCAAGCATTATCATCCCGAACGCAACAGCGGCAGAGTAAGTGTATGCTTCCCTGTGCTCGTTGCTGAGATCAGGCTGTACAAGGTCCTTGCGACTGATTTGATTGAGACAAACTTCGGCCATGCGTCGATCCTTCGTGCCTAGGTAGAGCAGCCCAACCCCAGCAAGTCCAGCAGCTTGGGTCATGAGGGAGACATTGAGATCCACCGTTGGCGTCGGGAGTAATGCTGGTGTATGGACAGCAAGTAATTTCGTTACATGGATATTTCCAGATCCAACGTTTGCTGCCGACAGACCAAGGAGGACGCCAATGGATGTCAGGTCGTGCTTCGGTGTGAGATACCCGAACGTGTGCCAGGTCAGCATTTCCTTGAGATGCCCTGTCAGACCGAGTCCGTATAGAAACCCTGCGTGCTCTGGGGTCAACTCTGAAGGCTTGTTGAAAGCGATCCATGAACTTTCTACACCTCGCGCCCATGGGGCGATGCGTAAACCCACGGCCACCCCGTTGTGGAATTCTCCCCAATTCGTGCACTCTGGAGGTATCTTCCCAGGTTCAGGTCCAGTGATGACATTGGAAGGCTGGATCCTGATCTGATATTCGAGTTTAGGAATGACGTATGCTTCGCGGGTGACCGTGAGCACGGAGCCAAACGTAAACATTGCCCTGCCGTAAGGTAAGGCCAAGGTCCTTTCCGCGATCCTCACAACCTGAAGTTGCTGTTCCTTGCCTTGGTCATGTTCGCTAGAAAATAATTAATCGCTCAGTTCTGTGGAGTCCCGCCATGACTTACTTCAAGTCTGGCCGTTCAATAAGCCGGACAGATGGAATTATGGAAGAACAAAGCATACGAGCCACCTCTTCTAGTCGACGATCTTGTCCGAACCGTATACTTGCAAAAGATTTTAGATCGAGCTCCACGCCAGAGAGTGCATCGACTTCGCCCGCGCTCGCCACCTTTGCCTGTTCAACCAATGCACTGATTGTAATTCGATGGTGACAGGTCTGCAGCGGGTCAGTCCATGATGGTGAACACTTGCGAAAGTCGTACCATGTATGTCTCAGCGGACTGATAAGTTCCCGGTTGCGAGATGACCGGTTGAACCATTGCGACGCTGAATGCCAAGTCGCGTCGACCGATAAGCTCGTAGTGCTCCGGCTGCCAATGTGAAGGAGGCGACAGTTGGCAGGTTCGGATAGCTTCACGCAGGGGTGCGGCAATCCCCAGAGGCAAACTATCCAAGAACAAGTGACCCTTTTTTGCCGTGCCCCACATTCGTACGAGCGCCTCGACCGTCATCTCGGCTCGTTTCTGCGCAGACGAAACTGAGCTATCGGAAAGACAGAGATATGCAGTTGTGAGACGTTGAAGAGAATTCAATGGTTCAACTTTGCCAAAAGCATATGAAGGCTGGATATCGAACATTGAAGCCATACGCGGGGTCTCATACACTGGAAATCTCCAATCAGGGTTGCTTACTCGGCCGTACAGTATTGCGGCCATATCCGGAGGCCAGACTGGTATTCGATCATCAAGCACCTCAACTCCTGAGACAAAAATCAGCCTGGTGTGATTATGGACAGATATGACGTACGCGTGGTGGAAGGTGACGGCCAGGTTGGCATGATATTGGGACAAAGCCGTTTCCAGTAATCTCCCCACTCCGGTCTGATTATGTGGGCGATTTGACAAACCAAGGGCACAAGCAACATGAGATCATCGTGCCGATGAACTACAAGTCGGAGGTCTTCGGCCAACATGTGTAACGCGTATAGCACGGGTCCCAGCAAGGGATTGGGTCTCAAAGCTACCAGAGAGAACGGGCGGGTTCTCAAACGAGGGGGAAGGGAGAGGTGCTGCAACGCGGGATCATCCTGGAAATTCCGGACATGGATGCTTAGAGAAAAAAACTGCTCCCAGTCTGTCGACACCGAAGCGTCACCCGGACAAGACAACCCAAGATCCAGAATTTTGATAAGCGCATAAGCCAACGCGTGGAATTCCAAATTCGAAGAGGTGCCAAAATTGCGTAGAGACCATGTCCGGAGGAACTCGACGTGCATAGTAAATGCATCTTTTGTAGGGATGACCAGGGAGAGTGCTTGTAGCGCTTGGTTGACGAGGCGATTTCGCGGAAGCATGTCGAATTTACCGCGATACGTTTGTCCTTCAGTACATTGCAACGTCACTGAGGATACACATGCCGATTTGATTGACGTGATACCCGTTATCGGGACAAACGCATTTCTTTCATCACTTGCAGGGTCCGTGGGCTGAGCGGAGGCCAATACGATAGGGAGCTCTTGCAATCCGTGAGTGAAAACAGTAACCGACCCATCCGATTTGACAGCTAATAAATCCCATATTTCTTTTCGGGTAGCACCGACGGCGACGACGGACACAGCATCGATGGTTGTCAAATAGCTGCAAGCTACTGTCTTGTTCGCCTCCAGTACGGTGAGCAAAAAAACAGCGGTCGGGACACCGGGTATGCATATCGCCAATAGCGTATGGTCACGAACACCATCAAAACGCTGGTCAAAGAGGGCGGCAGAAATTTGAGCTGATGATCCCTGCCTAAGAAATGATTTGATATTCCGACCGAGTCGGCAGAGCGTACGCAAGACTTACGGCACACCTGGGCTCGGGTGGGCTATTAACTTCTGCGCCCAAAAAGAAGCTCTCATCCTCCCATGTTCCGCAGCTGTAATGGATGTGTCTGCCTCTCCATCACCTCCAAGAGCCATACGGTCCAAATTTCGAGTGAGATCAAAGCGGGCAGACAAGGGCCGACGACTGGGTTGATAAACGTAACGCCAGATCGACAATTCTTGCCGCTCAGAGTTGAACGTGATGAAGATGTCATCAATGGCAAATGGTTTCCGAGACACCCAGACGACCTCTTCAATGGCGGGAATAACGACGAGGGGTCGAGAGGAGTTCTCCTCTTCGTCGAAAAGGCATGCAGGACGGCCAGGAAAACCACCAACTATACCGGCAGTTATGCCGACCGCAGCGGGCTCTGAAAAGGGATTTGTGATGGTGAATGTAGTGGGAAGAGGCGCGTCGCCAGTGGCACGAGAGTCATCAATCTCTAGAGGATCCAGGAGGCGTTGTATCATGACGCCATGGGGATGGAGGGGCCACGCCCTACGAACGAGGAACGGTAGCGAAAACGTGTAGTCGGTCCCATTGATCAAGTAAACCTTGCCGATGCTGCGCAAAAACACAAACACCGCTGCCACTTGTTCTTGGACGTGTTTGTTCTTCTGTCGTTCTTCCTGGATAGCTTTGAAAGGGCCAAACGCAGATTCCGCCGATGGACCTACCCGTTGATCGCCTGGTTTGGAGGAGGTGTAATGGGCACTGCCATGCACAGGGCCCGTGATGTTAGTACTGTAGGCGAACCTCCCTAGGCACGCGTATTGTATCGTTTGATCTTCGTCGGAGAAATCCCATTTTCTTTGGATTACACCACCATGACTGAGCACCACACAACGATCATTCCATGCCAACTCCTGCTCCGCCCACGAGTCGCATCCATCGTCATATAGCGGTGCGTAGGTGACTGAACCAGACGTAGTAGAACCTCTCAGGGCGTTTCTGATGGAACGAAGGAGAGCGGATTCTGCGACCTGCGGTTCTGACGCGTGTGGTGTGCGACGGGATAGAAATTTGACAGCCGCAGAGGGCGCATCGGGCTGGACTCGAACGACGATGAAAGAGTCAGAGTTCATGAGACTCTGGTGGTGTAATCATGCATGGAAGCTGTACGGCCAAATCCTATTTATGATTCAACAACACCTAGACATCGCTTCGTTCTCTCAAGTACTACGGTAGTTACACTAAGTTAGTGAGGTGTTCCAAAATAAGTAAATGAACAAGATAAACATGATTGTAAAGATGCGTTACCCTGAGATCCTTAAACTTGACAGAAGGAACGACATGCTTGTGATCCCCAAAACTCCAAACAGTCCATGATGAGCCGAGCACGAATAACAATAATCTAAATACGCATTTTTCCACAATGAGAGTCAAATAAAACGTGCGACTCTATGTCGCTGTGAGCGCGGATGATGCTGCGTGAGCCATAAGTCGAGTAACGTGGCACAAGAAACATTTGCTTACACCGAGGAGATTGGCGACGTAAAAATTCCTGGCTACTCTTCCTGCTCCCAACCAGGTCCTCGTGATGCGGCAAAGCAATACCAGCAACCCCCGCGGACTCCTCATCGTTGAGCCTCCATATATTGCCAAGGTGGAAAGAAGTAGCAGAGTCATCGCGAGCTACCACCCGGTCACGACCAGGACGAGAGGGGGAAATGTCCTCGTATTCCTCAACGGACAAATCTGCAGAAGACGACGAGGTGGGCGACAAGGTGGGCGATTGAACGATGTCTTGCAAGAAAGAAGGCAAGAGTGGAGCCGGTGCGCTGGAAGGGAGCGCGTCTTCCAAATCTCGCATCCCTGGGAATAAGGGGAGCGCCTGCCGATTGGGTCCCGATGTTTCGTATATATATTGAGCATCGGGATACTGCGCGGTGGTGCGGACGTCAACTTGGGAACGGCTGAGCCTGGACGGGGGCCTGATGGTCTCGAGAGGGCGAAGAGACTGCGGCTGCGTCACCGTATTGTGTTGGGTGGCATCAACGGGGGAAGGTGTGGTCCGTAACGGGAGCTGGTTTTGCGCAAGAAGGGACGTTAATAGGTTAATCCGCTCAGACTGCACTGCAGCCGAGATAGAATCGCCATTGCCCTCGGCATCTGAAAAACTCATGAGAACTGACAACGTAGGAAGGGAAGAAGCGTACATGGGTAACAAGTCTGGCAAACCTTGCGCCGTCTCCAGTTCAGATAGTTGCATTTCTGGCAGATCCAATCGCCCGGCTGATGTTCAATGGGTCCCCGATTTCCCGTATTCAAGATGGGGGGTTGCTAGGACATAAAACAATCATCGAACAATTCCTGACTTCTGTGAATCGACTCACCGGAATTCCAGAAAGGTTGCCAGGGCGGATCTGGCCTTGCTCCGGTAATGGCTCGTTCTCGGGCCAATACATGATGCACAGCACAGAAGGGTCGCTGGATATATTTTGCACCTTTCCTCCCACCGCAAAGGAACGCCCAGAGGGAGTTAGGAGGGGGTGAGATGGCGACGCAGGTTTCACACCTGTGACAGGCTGAACTGCCAAGGGGTACCGTGCACCATGCTGGATGGCAGGATACGGGGAAGAGTTTGGTATCGAAGGACCAGTGTAGAATGGAGTGGCAGCACCCGCAGTGTTAGCGAAGCGTGGAGAGATCGGCAGACGGGCAGACGACATGCCCAGAGCTTGGCGGTTTATTGATGAAACTTGACTTTCTGAGCGCGGACAACCACAACCTCTGCAAGCCAGGTTGCGCCTGTGCAAAATCATGCAAGGGAAGGAATCGGTTAGAACCATGTGTCTTTTATGCAAGGAGAAGGAAAAAAGATAAACACGGTCGGGGGAAGCAAAAGAAATTCATCCGCGATAGGAGGGTGGAGCAATTTGTCATCTGCGCAACACCGTAACCGGTGTGAACAGGACTAGCCAAACACATGCACGTGAAAGTCATATACCCAACCGCTGCGGAACAACAAAACACGTAAACATACGGAGACGAACACTGACCCGAAGTTGTGAGCTGCGCAGGTGACGGAACTGCATCTGGAAGAAAAAAAGCAGTCAGTACCGAGTGACTTTTAGAAAAAAGTGATTACAAAAAAGGGAGGGTCGATCGCGACCCCTATGAATATTCAATCGGCGCGATACGATAAAAATCAAATTACAGATATATCACTCACATCCAGTCACCCACTCTGAACGTTGTTCTCGGATTGGGAGGGTTGCTCGAGATGATGAACTTGTCGGCCTGAACAGGTGAGGATTGACTAGACTGTCGGATATAAATACGGTCATGAAAATCGGGCGTAGAAATTGACATGCGAAGTCGATGTGGCGACTTTTTTTCGGGATAGAATACGGGGAGCGGTGGCAGCTGAAGTTGGTGGCACGTTTGTCGCCGGAGGGGAAGACGATAAGTGAGGGGCCTACCTTGGACAACACGTCGACGCGACGAAGTTTCTCGAATGGTTCGAGGTCGGCCTCGAGAGCAGGAAACATGATGAATGACGGAAGGGAGAGCGAAAGAAATAGGCATGCCTGACAATAGGCGGAAGACCGCAATCAGTAACCCATTTGGAATATAAAAGATGAATGAAGGCAAGATCGCCAAGGCAGACCCCCCAAAGACTGGTTCCAGATGCGGCATGACAGGTCGTCTGGGTGCCTGATTTCAAAAGATGTGACTCATCATGCAGAACCCCATTTTGCGCGTCAGAACTGCACAGGGTAGGACAGCAACCTGTCACTGCGCCGCTAGCCGTGTTCAGATCACCGTGACGCGTGGCGGGAGGGAGGTGTGGCGTGGATGTGGCCAAAGCGACGGGACTTACATCATGATGCGACCTAAAGACAATCCACACCTCGTCGAGGGCGGACAAGTCCTTTAACGTCCACATGGACAGAGGGGACGCCACCGTTGGATGGTCGGTCTGATTCTTTGAGCCTATCAGCTTACAAATATATAAAGGCAAGTGACGTACGGTATCCCCAAGAAAGTCGAACACCGAGCGAAGGGAGAGAAAGCTTGCGTCGAGATCCCTTCGTACCTTGGCATCCCACGGTGAGCGCCATGAATGAACTGGGCGCAGTCGAGCTTACTTTTACGACGCGCGAACGCGTGGACAAGAAGGCAGGATAAGCGTCGAGGTCATCGTTGGTGAGAATCGGTGATCCGACGCGGGCGTACGTGCTGAAAAACGAGCTGGCGCCTGTCGCGCGCTCGACGAGGCCGGAGGGGGTGGCCAGCTTGGAGCGGGGGGCGTCAAAGTGCGCGACGGTGGGTGTCATCGGGAGGTGGTGGTCGCTGGACGGCGAGGGGGTATTTGAGAGGCGAGCAAAGGCCAGGGAAGGCGACATTTGTTGGTTGTCAAGCAGTAGCGTTGCGTGGCGATTTGCGGTGGGCTGATGGAAGACGAGCGGAGGGGAGAAGAAGCGATTGGGAAATGCGGTTTTTGGTAAATTGCGAGGGAAGGCATTGGACGCGCTTTTGAGTGTTGGCAGAGCGGAGGCATGACGGAAACGGATGTCGTCACACACAGGAAAGAACAAGGCAGATGTGACACGCAAATATTCACACTGTCAAAACGCGTTATGAGCCAAGCGGGCGGGTGTGAGCTCAGCCACGTGGCATACCGGGTGGTCGTCCCCTCCTCAAACCATCCAGCCTGCCAACCGCACCGCACGAAAAGAAGCCCAGCAAAAGCCTGCATCGAAGCCCTGTTTGATACATGTCCGATAGCAATTCTGAGCGTACATCGAAGCCCAGATCTGCTCGCAACCACCCCCGAGGACGCCGCACCACGCCGATACAGCAGGGAAAGAATGCAGCCTCGATTGGATCCGCCATCCCCCGTCAAACTTTCAGGGCTGTCCTTGACACCCGATTCCAAATCCATGACACACGCCAATTTGCGTGCAAATCGGAGCAGACGCGCATTCCCATTCCTCGACCTCACACATCGCGTTTGTCTCCCCACTAATCGGTGCATCATTGACCCTTCCCGTCCATGACGTATTATTATTTAGGCCCATGTCCGCCGTGGTGCACTTGCCGACGTTCTTACATAGCCCCGCCGAGAACCGAATACAAATGCACACGATTCCGAAATTCGTGGCTCTGGAAACGCGATTGTCGGTCGCCGGCGATGCGCGGCATGTCTGACCTGAATGATTAGCTGGCTCGTCGAGGGTATGCTAGCCGTGGTATCTCGGACACGGCACGGATCCGTCATTTACGTTCCACCCACAAACAGGGTTGGCCTTGCACAATCGTTCTTCCCATGAATGGCGGGTATTTGTGTAATAACCGTTTAACTCAGGGGAACTCAACGTACAGATGCACAGGATCCGCGAACCGACCGACTTGAACTCACGATTGTAGGTAAGCCATGTCGTACACACCCCGCCGGAAATCGGCTGGTCCCGGTGGTCCAGGCATGTTACCATACAGCGCTTGATGCAGTCTCTCCCCACTCAGCCGCAGCACCATCTGCTGCTCCACCAGATACTTTGTATACCTCTTCCAAGTTTCAGCTCCCCTCCCCCCTTGGACCGTCGACACAATCCTAGCCTCTGCTGCCTGGCCCTTGGTTATCTTGCTCTCTTTGAGAGTGCTGATACTGCCAACAATGAACAGCCCCCGCTTGGCGCGGGTGAGGCCCACGTTGAGTCTTCGCCTATCAGCGAGAAACCCGATCTGTCCCGACGGATTGTTGCGTACGGTCGAAAAAATAACCACTTCTTTTTCGCGACCCTCGAACCCATCGACCGTCTTGATATCTATGCCTTGCAGCTGCAGCCGCCGATAGTCACCCAAGGTGGCGGAAAACCGTTGACGATACTTCGCATCGGTGTTAAGGAGACGCGTCAGTAACGAGACCTGCGCGACGTAAGGGGCAATGATGCCGATGTCTTCTCCACGAAGATACTGTACCAAACTCCGATCAGCCACATCCCAGCCAAGGAAATAATTACTCGATAAACAAACCTCATTTTTCACCAAGAGATCCTCAACAACACCACAGACGATGTGGGCCTCGTTCCAATTGACCCGACTGCGATCTTTCGCTGTCTCAGATCCACCGTGGTCGAGAAAGACTACCGACCCCAGATGTCCGGTAAGAGAATCCACCGGTAAATAACTCGATAATGGAGGTTGGAGATTCCGAGATATTTTTCCAAGAGTGTCAACGGTCCCGTCCCGCAGGGAAAGGTTGTAAAATTCTAGCGATGGGAACTGCGATATGGACGGATGCATCCGGTATTGTACGTCCAGCATTATTGACGGCACTACTAAGCCACAATTACTAAAGTGAGGTATGCATCGTAAATAACGAAAAGGCAGGACCTACCTCCTTCTTCGGTCAACCTCTCAAAAAGACTTGTCCCCAGGCCTTTCAGTTGTGCTTCGCGGCTCGCGATAACAGGCGGAAGTTGCTTGTGATCTCCGATGAGGGCAACGTGTTGTGCCTAGAGCGCTCATATATCGGAAATCGCCAAAGAGATCCAGGATGAAACACGTACCCCTTTCATCAAAGGTATGAGGGATGCCGGCTCTGTTGACATGGATGCTTCGTCAAGAAAAACAACAGGAAAGTCGAGTACGTTCAATGCAACGCTAGCCGAAGTAATGCAAGTGGTGCAAAGCTTGCGGAGCGTCACGCACGAACAATAACAACTCAAAAACGAGCACGCACCACATCGGCATCCGCGGTAATATCTCGTAGCATCTCCTGATGAATGGCGTACAATTTCGCCGCTATAGCCATCGACTGACGCTCCTGCGCAAACAAGGCTGACCGCATCCGATCAAGGCGTCCCGCGGCCCGTGCTGCTGGCGTTCTCTGCACTGCGTCAATTCGCTTCGTCAGTTCCATCAGCTTTTTCTCGGTAACCTTCTTCTCTTCGAGGAGCCTATCCACCTTTGGTTTAAGAGGGTGTTGATCGAGCTTGTAATCTAGCGTGTACTCAGTGAGACTATCTTTGATTTTACCACGGAAGCCGATGCGCAGGGGCTTCAAGCCAACTTTTGCAAATCCTTCTACGAGGTTATCCACCGCCACATTGGTATACGCGCAGACAAGGATTGGGTGATGCACTTCAAAATGAGCCTGCAATATTTTTGGGATTCACTGACGTGTCAAGGCAGTCATATGATGCAGCCCCACCTTGAGCAATCTGACAGCCTCAATGATCGTTTTTGTTTTCCCCGTTCCCGGCGGCTGAGTTTCAGCGTCAACCAGATCCCGTTAAATCTATCAGGAATGGTGGCAAACTTACACCCTGAATGAGGGAAATTCGTTCCCCAATCATCATCGCGACGGCCCGGATCTGAGTAGCATTCAAACCTTCCAACACCGGGTCGCCGTCCATCGCGATCGGGTTTGTCCGTGCATATCGCCGTGTCCAGCTTCGGATTCTCATGTCGTCCTTGAATGCTCCGCCGTGCTCACGCTCGTCCCGACTTTGGTGTTCCAACGTTTCGTGAGAGACATATTGGATTTCGTCCGGTGCTTGTAGCGGCTGATGTAGAGAGTCGGATGCGGGAGAAAACGAACGAAGAAGCACGTCGCGGAGGTGGGTGCCTTGTATGACATACTGCCTGTCAGGTGTCTGATCGGCCTCCAGCACTGCGGGATCGTGATTGAAGTGCAAGACTGCGGCGCGCATCCGTTCAAAAACGATATTGGACCGCCCAACATCGAGACGCCAGAAACCATCGCTAATGTCAAATTTTTGGTCGAATACGACGCGAAGCTGGGTGGCATTGCTCGCCATCACAGTACCACGCAGAGGTACTTCTTGTAGGGGATCATGACGTGAGAGCAGTACCTGGGTCCCATTTCTGGTGCAATGGGAAATGTGTACGGCCCCTATACCGTCTGAAACAACCACTCACTCGAATCTGTGCTCCGGCAAGATGATGCCCGGACCCAATGAGAAACATGCGATTGGATTGCGAAACTGGGGTGCCTCTACCCAAAACGCGCAGAGGTCCGTTATTGTGTACCCCTCCTCGCGTAAACGAGATAGCGACCAGCTGGCTAGACGATCGCGAAGAACTGATTCGTCCTCCGCTTGTTCAGCGTCTAACAGGGGCAAAAAACTGTGACGACTGAGTGGAACCGACGTGATGGTTATATAGAAAAGTGAGCTGACTGGTCATGGTATGCCTGTATTTCCTCATGTAGCGGCTCGTCCGGCTGGACTTGAGTATACGAGGGAACAATGCGTTTCACGTATACTCCGGCGGTGTCTCGCTTGCCTAGCGAATCATACTTGCGGTGATGGCGGGAAGTGGCTCGTAGCCTCCAGTCGAACCGGGGAGAGGGGGCGAGAGGAGAATGTTCAGAGAAGAAGGCATCGGTCGGAAGTTCGTATTGGGATGGCTTGTAGTGTGTAGCAGGGGCCGCGTGACGGGTGGGTGAGGAAGAAAAGTCGCGAAAATGACGCGGACGAGGCGATTCAAGCACACTCTGTCTGGAAAGATTTCGAAAGTAGTTTCGGATTCCAATGAAGGTCGCATTGCGGTGCGCAGCGTTTGCTAGCGGGGTTGGTCCGTGCGAGGAGACAAACGACGAGCACGCATTACGCATGAAAACACGGTCGGGAATAAAGGAACAAGGCATCACAGCCACACTCCTATACAGACTACATACATACTAGACATTCCATAAGAGCAGCAGAGCAGCTCCACCGAGAAACGCGGCCGCGGCCACAGTCAACACGGCCTCCCCAGGAGAGAGCACAACTTCATATGGACCATCCCAGTCTGGCGGGGTAGTTAAGCTGATGAGGGACGTTGGAATGGTGACACCGATATCTGAGCATGCAGCGGCATAACCTTTTGCGGTGCATTAGTATGCATGGAATGAGAAAACAGAGTGTCTACCACTGAGTGCCGTAGCGGAACCGGCACGGGGATCCGTGCTTGTGGTGAACTTGGCAACCAGATCATTGAACATGCATTGCTGGCAGCTCGTGATTGCAACAACAGTGGTCGCGTCACAAAGACATTCGTCGGTGCTGCAACTCTGAAAGAGGCATGGTTGTGCCAGTACACACACGGCGTAGAATGACTTACGTTGATCATGGAGTTTGCATCGTCGCACTGACTCTGGCACTATGAATACAGAATTCTTTGGGGTTCGGTCGGCTAGTACACTGACACTCACGTCGGTCAGAAGATATGTGTCTGTAACATTGAGAAAGTCGCTTGCAGACACGTTGCCGAGAGCGCCGCCCACATCGATAGTCAACGTAAGCGCTAGAAGGGTACATAAATGGTCACGCTGGTACTACTGTCAGGGGCGAAACAAACCTTGGCCGGCAAGCAAAAGGAAGGAAAAAAGACAGACAAGTGACATGCCAGGTCGCGGGTATCCTGCCAGGGGCGGGGGGGAGAGCGGCGGGTTGGGGCCGGAATGCTCTCATATTGGTAGTCGTTGTTGTTGTAGTACGGGCAAGACCGCCGAACGAGATCCCCGGGTGGGGACCCCAGTAATAGGTACACGGGGTCTGTGTGGGGAGTGTAGTATCACGTGCTGGCGTGTCTACGCGATTTGTTGATGTTGATTGGTCTCATATTGTCTTCTCCACACCACCACCATCTGTCCCGAGCAGAATGGCCACCACCGTGTTCTCTGGCGCGCTTCAACCCAAAAAGAAAGCAGAGCTCAAGGTGATCGCCTCGGCTCTCCGCATCAGCGATTCTGGGACAAAAGAGGAGCTCCAACATCGAATTCGCAAACATCTCGATGATAACCAGTCCGTGTATGAGGACGATCCCACTTTCACGGGTCTCTTCTCCAGGCGAAAGAGGTTCGCACTGCAATTTGTCAACAGGTGCGTCATTCTGGCCCTTGTTGCTGTCGTTTGACTCACCTCACTACAGAACTTCCCCTGCATCCGCTGCCTCGAAGGAGGAGCTGCCAGAAAAGAAATTGCCCAGTCCATCTTCTACTCGATCTACACGCCGCAATCCTCCCTTAGAGACCACCCCTGTGCCAGAGGCCCGAGAGGTATCCATGATACTCAAGCACGCTCCTATTTCTCCATCGAGTCCACCAGAGGAGGAGCTCCCTAGTGAACCCCCGGCTTACACCCCGCAAAAGCCCCGCAGTGTCTTGTTCACCTCCACCCCACGTAGCATTTTGCGCAGCATTCCGAGGCCGACCCTCGAGCTTGCTGACACCACGTTCAGGAACATACAGACGGGTGCAAGGCAGCATGCTAGCGAGTATCTGATAGCTTCTAGATCTGTATGTCAATCTTGCACACTTGTTGACGTAACTAAACGCTGTTCGCGCCAGACGCTTTCAAGTTCTCTCAACATCTCCCTCATCACCGTTTTGTTCGAGTTATTCTATGTCTTGTATCAAGTCATCCCGTGGAACTTCCTAGTGGTACGTTCCTATTCTTGTGCTTTTGTTTCACTAGTTGATTTGGTATAGATCCATTTTCCGAGAATTGCCAGCAGTCCCAATTGGCAGCTGAGCATTCCTTTCCCCCCTCTCGTGACTTTCCAGACCTCCACATTTTGGAGTGTTCTCCTCCATTGGTCAATACCTACATTGATCATTCCCGCTGTTCTTGGTTCCCTTATTTCATTCCACCCGGCAAATGCGTCTTCTGCGCGTGTCCTTCGTGTGCTTCCTCTCGACCCTCTTACGGCATCCATCTCGCGTCTAGCCGCCCAGTTCGGGTATCCGTATAACATTCTCAATACCACTATTGAAGGGATTGATGTTATTGGTCCCCAATGGCGGATACTCAACGCCGCTGTCTGCGTGGCATTCGCATTTGCAGAAGCCATCTTTACCTCACCGAGTGCATTTGCTGATTCCCGTGTACGCCAGAGAGGAAGCACACCCCGACGAACCGTAGCAGTTGATGATTGATTCACTGGTTGATTCCCACCAATAATTTACAACTCACGGCGTATGTCATTGATTCGACCGTCATGGCTCTTACTGTTCAAGAGTATTTAGGCCAGTCACTTCCTGATTGTGTTTTCGTACATGCTATCCGTTTGTTTTCCGCCCCATTCCTTCTCTTCAGCCCAGCTGTCACGGTGTATTTATGATTAGATGTATTACGGTTTGAAATAATTACGTTGGATATTGACTCGTTTTCTCTTCTTCTGTTCTTAGTTCAGCCTCGGTGAAAATACATGATACCCATCGTCCATATTTTCGACCTCCAGTGCAATGATGGCATTACTGTCAAGTTGTCTACACAAAGCGACGGTAGACAGCAATCTCATTGTACTAGCTAATTGAAACTCGTGTCGAAGTGCGGGCCGACAACGCGGGGAACAAAAACGCAGCGAGAGTCAGCGACGTCGTCCGAGTCTCCAGCGGATGGGTGCAGTTTCACGTACTAGCACTGGTGTTTCCAGTCCCACTAGCACGAAAACAACTGAACACATGATCAGCAGAGAGTTGATGTAAATTTCCTCTTCCTCCGGCTTCCAGTTCTCAGCCATATCCCAATATCTCAGTGCCAACTTTTGTCCGAGCGCTTCCTCGCAGTTCCTCGGCTTGGAGCTGCTGAATGTCTTCTCTCGCCGTAAACCGCCCAGGCCAGGTGATACGCATTGTCCTCCACCGATGCTCACCGTCCGCAACCTCATTGACTCTTTCCGAACCCGGGGTCAAGGTGCACGGACCCATCGAATTCATCTACTCTGCATTCTTCCAAACGTTCAAATAGTGGGCGTGTTCCTGGCCCCTGTTGCGAAAGAGATTAGAGTGGAGATAAGGGAACGACGAATGATTAATGATTATCGTACTTGAATACATCTCCTTCAAGCTCTCCTTTTTTAGCTTCTGGCTTTCGACCCTTTAACGCTTGAGCTTGCGCTCATCTTTTTGTGCGTGTGCTTCCTCCTTCCAGCTTCTTGGTGCACACGAGCTTTGGCTTGTGGAAGATCTTGGGCAGCATTTGAAGTCAGAACCCTCATCAAGTTGGTAAGACGAATGACGGTGGGACGTGGGTATTAAATGGTGAGGGACACGCTTATAACACCACTGCAGAGAACACCAGGCGAATTAACAAGACGACATTATCCTGCCTTCCGGGAACGAAAAGCCTTGCCGTTGCCTTCAAAGACTCTCTTGCTCACGTGTCGCGATCCCAAAGATAGTCACATTCATTTTCTGTTGTGCTAAATACCATGTTCCCATTGTTTTCCTCTACGACGCCACAGGAATTAAGGTGGGTAACCACACCAACACTCATACCGAACGGAACATTTGACGCGCGTTTTCGTATCCAAATTGCCTCATTCAGAGTTAAATACGCCAAATGCCAAAAAGGCCGTATCCTTATCCCTGCCGGTGGTCCTGCACGGCGCGACACTTGCATACAGAGTATGAGGTCAGAACAAAAGAGCGGGGCGTGCGGTTTGCGAGCGTTTCAGGACATCTCGGTCTGCATCAAAGTGTGCCGTATTCGGTATGCATGTAGAACCATGATCAAGTCGCATACACGGGGGGTAATGAAACGCGCATAGGGAAGGATAAAGGTACGTCTGAATTTGGGCAGCTCGGTACAGCTCCCACTTCTTGGCTTCCAAAAAGTGTATGTTCCAGAGCCCCTACTAGGCGCATCATCTTCGCGGTCGGCGACGTTTCCGTACGTGAAGAGATTGCGCGGGAAGGTAGCAGTATCTTATATCCCTTGCCTTTTCTCGACTGAATCCCTTCATAGCTCTCCGCCTCGGTGCCGCGAAATTGCCAACTACCTATGAGTTCATAAATCGCAAGACCCTACCGTAGTTAGGAAATCCACTGATCGAGCCCCCTTCACCATCCATTTTTCCTACTCCCATTACTGCTCTAGAATCAACGCAGGCATCGTAGCGAGTTCTGGTGACGTATAGATTGCATGCTACATTCCAAGCACGGTTTTGTGAACGTCATTACCCATCGTGGAATTTGACACACCGATCTTCCATGATATTGATGGACAAGCAATACAGAATATCCACCGCAATGTTCTTTTGTGTACGCGCCCAACTTCTGTGTGCCTTCGAAGCTCTGTGCCGCATGGCATCAATTATAATATTTATTCTTGCAGATCCGGTAGTTGCGGTTCCTCGTCCCTCCGAATGAGAATGTTCTTTGTTGTTATAGTCCCCGATCACATCATTGGCGACACAGCCAAGTAAGGACGAGCAGAATTGTCCAACCAGTTGATTCAAATCGGTTACTCTGCCCCCATATTCTAGTTCAAGTTGGTGAGCCCCAAAAGACCTGATTTTATCCAATGTACTTCAAGTTGGAATTGCCGTGACGGTGCCGATTTCCGTGGTCTAGCCCTAGTCGGAATCATCCGGCGGAGTGTAAATATTCCAAACCTTAATCTTGTTTCACAAGCCACACAAGCCACACAGCTCGCTCGTGCATCCTCGTCCGATTCCCCTCCTCAAAAATGGTACGTCCGCATCCCTGTCTCAACCAACGCCTCTCATTTCATTGTATAGGATACATCAAAAGCACCCGTCAAACTTGCCAAAGTGATCAAGGTCTCTGACCTTGCGGTCCACCTGCTTTCTTGTTCGCTGACAACGCTATTCTAGGTCCTTGGACGAACTGGGTCTCGAGGTGGTGTCACCCAAGTGCGCGTCGAGTTTATGGACGACACCACACGTACGATCATTCGGAATGTCAAGGGCCCCGTCCGGGAAGAGGATATCCTCGCATTACTGGAGAGCGAGCGTGAAGCACGGCGAGTCCATCTTTTCAATCGGAATTCTTATGTCATGTTTAACAGAAAACATTGTGAACAGCCGCTTGCGATAAAATATGATGTACAGTTGCTGTTGCCTCTTGCCTGCTGTTCTATATGCACAAAACACCTCGTTTTCTCTCCTGTACCTACCTGCGTGCACCAACTTTCAGAGCGATCCCACGATAGCTTGCTTTGCCAGACGACCACTTGTCAAGAGAAGCTGCTTGTTGGAGACATGTTGCTAGGAAGTACATTGCAATGCATACTGCTTCGGGAACTGTAACAACTATGATATCAAACAGCTAAAGCAAGAGGATGCCAATGAGAGGTGCGAAGAAAAAGAGCAGTACCAGCACAATGAAGAACGAAGCCTGAATATGATCAGACCCAAACACGACACACTAAAAACAGTCAACTGAAAAGTTTACTATAATTACTGCCAGTAACCCTGTTGTTGCCTTGGCTGATACTGGTAAAAGTTGGCGTCCGAGTTGCCTTGCGGGTACCCCACATGGCCCTGTGGACCTTGCGTCGCTTGTTGCCCTTGTTGAGCCTGAGGTCCGCCAGCGCCAGCGCTTGATCCGAAGCGGTTACCCCCGTAGAAACCACCTTGAGCGTGCGCTTGTTGAACACCACGCCCTGACTGGGGTTGACCAACACCCTGACCGACACCAACACCTGCAGCACCATCTTTTACACCAACGTTTTGAGAGTAGGGCTTATATGCCGTCTCGGGGGACGTACCACCCGCACGTTGGGCGAGCGAAGGACCCGATGCGGCTGCATTGCCCTGACCAAGGCCCATGAAGCTCTGAATAGCTTGGCCACCATAAAGCTGGGGGTGCTTGCTGTATTCGCTCGACGAGAGGTTGTTTACCGCTGGCGCGTGGTTGTGCTGTGGTGCATGATGCTGATATCCGAGATCATCGTAGGTCGACGTTGGCAGCTGGTGTTGTTGACCATAAAGACCGCGACCATAATGGTCCGACTGAGACTGCACCGAGGCGGGACCTTGCTTGCCTCCTGGAGAGGGTGCCGCGCCCTGGGTAGGGGGTCCAGGCTGGAACATGGTGGGATACTTGACGAACGGCTGAGGAACACCGTAGCCCGAATTGTATGGCGTACCGTAGTACTGATTTTGCGGATAAGGATAATAATAAGGGACGGGGGGAGGGTAGCTTTGCTGAGGACCTTGGCCTCCAGATGGTTGCGGTTGTGCACCACCTTGGGGAGGTAGCTGCGAAGACTGCGCGTTCGAAGGTGGGAGTATAGTGTTTCCTGGGAGTTGTTGAGAAGCAGGCAGACCCTTAACATCATCGTGACCGAGGACGTTACGGCTCCCTCCAAAGGCGGGCGACTGAGCGTACGAGTCATAGAAACCCTAGATTATTTCAGTCACACGTTCGAGCAATAAAATGATAGTACACACCCTCTGGTTGTCACCATACCCATAGTCATTATTAGCAAACGCACCTAAGTGTGATGCCTGGTGTTGTTGGCCAATTTGACCAAAGATGTTGTAGTCCTGGCCCTGTCCGGCAGGTGGGGTGGGCGTATGGAAGTAGGGTGCTTCCGCTTGGCGGAAGTATCCCGCGTGAGTAACAGAGGCTTGGGGTTGCGAAGGCTGAGGAGCATGTTGGGATTGCTGGGTGGGATTCTGGGCGGCATCGAGATGGGTGGGAAGACTGTGGTGGGTATACTGGTGAGTCGGCCCTTGGTGCTGAGCCAGTGGTGTCTGCTGCTGGTGCTGGGAGAGGGACGCATGGATGGAAGCCTGAGGTTGTTGCTGGGTGAACGCAGGGGAGCTGGACATGATAGGCTGGCTGACGGAGGTTGAAATGGAAGAGTGAGTGATGGTGGATGTGATGGACGGCTGAGGCTGAGGAACGGAAGCAGCTACGGGAGCAGGAGCCGAGGCTGGCACAGGTGGAGGTACGGGTGCGGGGGGTGCGGCCTGCTGTTGAGGCGCAATTTGAGATGGTGCGGTGGTAGGCTGAACTGGGGTTGCAGCCACTGGTGACTCCTGAGCAGAAGCTTGAGATAATGTCTGAATAGGTTGTTGAGGTGACTGCTTTGGCTTGATGGGAGGGAGTTCCGGAGCTGACGCAGGTTCGATTCTGCCAAAACCAATCAGGCAGAACATCGACCGAGGTAAAGGATGACTCACGGGGATGGTTCGATCACATCGCCACCAAGGCTCAAACTACCAAATTGCATACCGACTTTCTCGAGACTAGGGTTGAAGCCCAAGGAAGGCATGACGACAGGCTGATCTGTGGACTTGTACTTGTTCGCACTGCGGTGTGAAGCAACGGACGATCGTGGAGGAATGGACACTGGGGATTTCGATGGCGTCGGAGCAGTCACTGGTTCTTCCACTGGTTGAAGGACTGGGGAAGGTACGGAAGGTACGGAAGCGGAGATCTCGGGAGCAGGTTCCTCATAGGGAGGGGATCCTGGTGATTCCTCCTGGACGTCTGGTTGTGTTTGTACCGGGGAAGCCCAGGCATCTTCGGGAGGAGGTTTGACCTGTGGTTCGTCATCCCAAGTAGGGGGTTGTACGGTGGTTGGATCCTCCCATCCGTCGTCTGCTGGGTCAGAATCGCCATTGACGAGTGATGCAGGAGCCGGCACAGGTAGTTCAGGTGCTGAAGGTGGAGCGCGTGGAGCTACCGGAGAGGGGGCAACGGCAGGTTTTTCTTGTGGTCTGTTCGAGATTCATGAGGGACAGAGTGTGAATTAGAAAAAAGTGCAGACCGTGCGATTTGAGCCCAAGAGAGTTTTGACGTTGCTGGCAGCTTTGTGGGTTTGGGTGCAACTGATATTGGAGGGGCTGAGGTCACGGGAGGAGCAGAGTGGTCTGGCGGTCCCCAGGAAGCGGCGCCCCACGACGAGGAAGCGGAAAAAGACTGTGCGGGAAGAGAGGGTTCAGCGGGGGGAGGTTCCGTGGAGGGATCAGGATCAGACAGAGTGTCGTGTGAAGCTGACGGGAAGCCATTTGACGAATCATGCTTGTCGAAATGGGCAGGGTCGGCAAAGTCGTCGGCATTGGGCTTGTCAGTGAAATCCGGGCTGGGTGAGGAAGGTTTTCCAGGATGGGAGGGGCGTGAAGAGTGGCCATTCACAGCAAATCCACCTCGGTTAAAGCCGCGACCACGGGGACCTCTTGCTGTACCACCACGACCACCACGGCCGCCGCGACTGCCACGTGAATCTGTGCGATCACGAGAGGGATGATCCTTTGGGTTTGGGTGGGAAGGGGTGGGCACTTTTTTGTCTTTTTTGCTTTTGACAGAGCCCCACTGTTGTGCACGACCTGCGATAGCGGATGATTGGGAGGGAGAAGAAAAGTGTATTGGAGACCAGTACCTTCGCTGATTCTTTGTGCGGCGAGCTCGACATCACCGGCGACCTCGATGAGGAGGGACTGGAGGTCTGGTGACGGGGGTGAGACGGGGAGCAAGAGGAGGGGGAAGACATGCCTTCTGCGGAAAAGCCGGGGAAGAACTCCTGGAGTTGGTTGACCTGCTGGCGGTATTTGAACTCGCCGTCAGACTGCTGCTGGACTCGAAAGGCTGCGGGTTTGTAGGACATGTTGGAGAGACTCTGACCTCGGACGCGGTGGAGTTTCAATTTGTTGTCGCGACCCCCCCTCTGCACAACATGACCCCCCCGTGCCACGCGCCGTCTGCCATGGACGACGACGACGAGCTCGACTTTTCCTTCCCGTTTGGTGCCGGTGCCGACGCCGATGCCGACGACCTCGCCCGCGCTCTCGCCGACCTCGCGAAGCTCCGTGCCAGCGTGCAGAACAACCTCCGTCTCCGCCCGATTCGCTCCTTGTCCAACCTCGCACGCACACCGTCCCCCGCCGACCACGCCCTCCCCGCCTGGCCCCCCGGCGTGCTCGCCGACCGTCTCGCCGCGCCGAGACACCCCGTCCTCCTCGACACGCGGCCCGTCGCCGCCTTCCATGCCGCCCACCTCCGCGACAGCGTCAACGTCGCCATCCCCTCCCTCATCCTCAAGCGATGCCGCAAGCCGGGCAGCGGATTCCAGTCCCTCGCCGCGCTCCGCCAGTTCATCACCTCCGACGCCGACAAGCACCGCTGGGACGCCCTGCCCGCCTCTTCCGCGTGGGACGGACACGTCGTCGTCGTGCACGGCGAGGAAACAGACGAGTCCGAAATCGACAACCTCCACGTGACTCCCTGGGCCCTCCTCCCCGTCATATCCACATTCCTTGGCCACGGCCGCGTCCACTACCTGCGCGGCGGCATCCCTGCCGCACACGCCCACAAGGCCCTCCAGCACCACCTCGTCATCCAGTCCTTCCACCCGCCAGATCCCGACGACACGGAACCGCTCCCCAGCGCAAAGAACAAGGGCCTCTTCCACCTCAACACGTCCGCACCCACCCAAACACAGTTCGAGATCGATCAGCCCACCTCACCACCCCTGCCGGTCATGCCAGCATCATCAGATCCCATAAACGGCTCGCCGCCGCCGTCACACCTCTCCTTCCGCCGTCCGCCTCCTCCGCGCCGCCCGAGTGTTCCAAACCTCACCCGCATCGTCACAAATGGCGACGTGGATCATCCCTCGCCTCCCCGCCTCCAGGTTCGCAGCGCCCCAACACGTTCTGCGACCCTGCCCGTCACTCCTTCCCAACTATCACCCAGCCCAAACACCACCAACACTCTCTATCTTCCACCCCAGTCCCCTTCGCACCTCAATCTCTTGCACTCCCACATGTCTCCTGCCACACCATCCCCGCGCTGGGCAACCAGTCCAGCCGAGCTCCTCCCACCTCCGTCCCCCAGATTCGCCCGTCCTACACCACCCCGCACCCCCGAAACACCGCTTGCCATACCGTATCCTCTACCATCACCACGAACGGCGCGGCCAGATGATCCCCAGACAACCACAGAGGAAGAGTTCCATTCTTTCACCGTCTCGGTGATCCTTCCAAACTTTCTGTACCTCGGCCCGGAGCCAACCCTCCCAGAGCACGTCCAGGAGCTCAAGTCGCTGGGCATCAAGCGGATAGTGAACATTGCAGCAGAGTGTGATGACAATCACGGCCTCAATCTAAGAGCGAATTTCGAGCGGTATGTCAAGATTCCAATGAGAGACACCGTCGAAGAGGATCAGATCACCAAGGGGTTAAAGGAGGCTTGCGAGGCGCTAGGTAGGACTTGTTTACATTTTATTATCCTGCCATCGAGTTCTGAATCTCTCGTCCAACCACTCGTATTGTTTGACCCGTGTCTCGTTCCCAAAGACGAGGCCAGTTTGTTTGGAGCGAGCGCCTACGTCCATTGCAAAGCGGGCAGGTCGCGCTCCGTCACCGCTGTCATGGCCTACCTCATTCACGCAAACCACTGGACGCTCGCACGTGCCTATGCCTTTGTCCTCGAACGTCGCAAGGGAATCTCTCCCAACATTGGCTTCGTCTCAGAATTGATGACCTTTGAAGAACAAGAGCTCGGCGGGAAATCAGTCGGCGTGGTGCCTGTCAACCCAGGGCAGGGTGACAATGGGGGTGAAAATGCACAGACCAACTATGCGTATGCGGCGCAAAATCGGAGACCGGGCCACGCCCGCGAGAGCTTGCCTCCCATGTTCACCGTGCAGGATTCCGACGAGGCGGGTGAGGCTGTCATCGGTCAGGATATGGAGATCAAGGACAAGGAGGGACGTTATAGACACATGCGCAGGGCGCCTGTCGACGAAAATACGCTTCAACCGATGCGGAGGGTGAGCAAGGCTGGACTCGAGAGCGGACTAAACATGAGCCCTGTGTAGACAAGTATGTATGTACTGTATATATTATAGCCTTTACCTGTCATGGAGCGCACCCAAGTAGGAACTCTAGCGAAGGTAAAGTAAGGGGACCACATCAGACTAGTTACAATGGATAACAGACCGATGGAGCCGCCAGTATCACAGGGTATCATAGGCTGCCATAGACTACTTCGCCATCCATGACAGTCGCCCTCACTTTTGTCTCCAGGATTTCAGAGATTGGGACGGTCATGATATCCCGATCCAGAACCACAAAGTCTGCTTTCTTCCCTATCGAGAGCGAACCGAGTTTGTCTTCGGCAAACGCTGCGTAGGCAGCGTCCAACGTCATTCCTTTCAGGGCTTGAGCCCGTGTCAGACGTTCTGACGCGTACCTAGAACACGGTACGTATTAAACGAGAAATCTACCTGTAAGACGGAGCCGTACCATCCCTGCGATCCATGAGGGGAATCTCCAGAAAGGGACAGACGAGATACGGCAGCATAGAATCCCAACAATGGGTTGATGCCTTCGACAGGAAAGTCGGAACCGAGCGGCAGAACTCCTAAACGCGACGTGCTTGGGCAGACGGTGTTAAACAAGATCAATAGGCGCTACAGGAAAACAAGCTTACTTGATCATCGTCTGGTACGCGTACGCTCCTCGGATCCTTGCTGGGCCCTAAACAGGTCGTTCAGACAGGAATGGCATTCAGGTAAAGCTACGCAGTCACCAAACGTCGCTCCGCGTACCACATATCGCTAGTGCTGTGATTGGGAAGTTGTAAAGATGTGTGGAGAGGTGAATGACGCATAAACGTACGCATGCGTGGGCTGGACACTAGGTATCACTGCTTGTGCTCCAGTCTGGGAGTCATGGATAATAAAAAGTGGAGACGTACCTTGAAGCCGGCCGACTCGTTCCAAGTCGTCGAGGGTCATAATTTGCGCATGTTCAATGCGCGGACGTCGTTCGGTCACATTTCCATGTTCCGAGTTAGATAGGATATCCTCAAAGACGTCGAGTACAATGTGATTGGCGCGGTCCCCAATGCAGTGGATGTTCTGTGCTAGTAGTACGGTCACCAGCGACACAAAGACTACAACATACATACCACTTGCCAGCCAT
This sequence comes from Pulveroboletus aff. annulatus, assembly GCA_038094595.1. NCBI lineage: Eukaryota > Fungi > Basidiomycota > Agaricomycetes > Boletales > Boletaceae > Pulveroboletus > Pulveroboletus aff. annulatus. Next base: position 16,896 of record JBBPTX010000020.1, on the reverse strand, counting down.
CTTCCCAGAATTGTTTGACAAATGTTGACAACGTTTGTGGTTGGACACGCATGAGCCCATCAGTTGACGGATTGTCCGAATACTGTCTTGAGTCACAAAATGAGTTTCAGGTTGAAAGATGACACGAACTGGTTCTAGTAGAGCTGCTCCAAAAGAGCCAAGCGCACCTTCAGTGATGTTAATCACGCGGTTATGAAATATGCAAGTGGGCAAACCATCAGTAAAAAGCTTGACACTACGAAGGTTGAGACGTTCTGCAATGCCGTAGTCAATGAGACGAGTTATGTTTTTACCCCAGTAGGTGTCGGATTCAACATGACCCATGAGGTAGAGCCGGAGCTATGGAAGATAAACAAACACGCAAACTAGGGCGAGAACACGCGTACAGGAAGTTTCCGCGTCGAGGCATATCTTGAAGGACATGAGACCATGTCGATGCGAGTAATTCAACAACATACTCCTGATAAAATTCGATCTCATGCGGTTGTGTCGCGGCATCATGGATAGAAGTCAGGCCCACGGCATGCGCATCCCTCACAGTTCTTTCAAAGTAGTCTCGCAGCTGAGCCTTTGTCGGGGATGGAACCGGCACGATGTTCATTGCATTGTCCACAAAGATTCCTGGGTTTCATGAGTGACTTCAATCTATAGGGATGCAACCTGATGTACCTGTAGGCCTTCCAGACGAATCACGGATGATCAATCCACCATCCACCTCGTCAGGTAGGTCGCCCATCAACTGCAGAATGCGGTTTGAAACCCATGCTGCGTGCACGTCAACACGGTCTAGGTAAATTCGGCGACCCTTGAGTAGAGATTCCGAGTCAAAGTCATCCTATGATCGTTGAATAAGGGGAAGGTACAAAGAAGGTGAACACAGACAGCAGTGGGATACTGGGAATCGGACCACAGATTTTGGTCCCAACCCATACCCACGATCCAGCGGGAGGGATCATTCAGAACGTCTGAGTGGGACTTGACGTAGCGAACGACCCGCTGCAATACCTCTGCATTGATGAGCCATGGTCACCATGCCAGAAAAAGGAGTAGTACCATGCTTTGACTTGCAGCCGGATAGGTCGAGGTTCATCGCAGCGCCATATTGCAACACGTGTGCATGGGCATCTGTCGGTGGTCGGGCATCGCACCTGGTCTGGTCACCGAGTGGCTCACCTGCAAGGCCAGGAACAACGATGCTGGTATGATCCACGAATGAGATGGGGAGTGAGGGCAGCCAAGAGTCCAGTGGCCAGGGTATCTCAAAGCCGACAAGAGCATGGCGTCGCCAACGCGCTTTGACGGCCTCTGCACGGGTGTCAGAGAGCAGACGGGTCGTATTGCATACTCACCGAGGGATCCGAGGTCTGCAATGGTGGCGTTGCTCACGACGATGCATTCGACGTTGGGCTGGGCAGCGTCGACGGTGTATATCTTGCCAGACAGCGAGCAGAGCGCATAATCTTGTGTAGCAGGACGGCGGGTGGCCAGCCATGCCCCGAGCGCAAGCAGCAGGGCCAACATGCGTGACATGTGTCAGACAACTTTAACCGCTTCCTCCATCATGGAATCCCCGACAGAACTGCTCCACCACCACAAGAAGACGCTTCACTCCAAGCGTTCCTTTGGCAAGTATCCGCATCCAATCGACTCACCCACATACGACGCGCAAGTTGTTTTTCCTCGTTGCTTGCATCGCCAGCCTCACCGTTCTATTAGCTCAGAAGAGGACAACGACCCCTTGACCGACGACGGTGGTTCAGCCGTCTCCATCCCCGTCTCGCTCCGCACAAGCCGTGTCCCGCACACATCCAAGCAGTCGCGCGCCAGACATCAGCTGGCATCGAGCATGCTCTCTGATGACGGCACAGATTCGCAAACCTACGACGGTGACGTGGAATCCAGCATAACCGCAGGCATGGGCCAGCATCAGGCATCCAAGGGGTTCCTGTACCCCACCCTGCACCACATGTCCTCGAATTCGACACTGACATCTCAGATCGAGGATCGGGCACACTCACCCTCCACTTCCCAGCACCTGACCCCACCGACTTCTGCGCAACCGGTCGCGCTGGAACCTCAAATAAACGTCTGCAATCCAGCTGCGTTCACCCCCAAAGATATTCAGGGTTTTGTTCAGAGGGCAATTGATGGAGAGCCTGAACGGCGATATCGCATCAATCCACCCCCCACTGACAGACCAGTGCGTATTTTTGCTGACGGTGAGATAGACCACGATCCTGTTCGACCTTTGTTGCTCATATATCCTCCAGGAGTGTACGATCTCTTCCATTTTGGGTGCGAATGACGCCTTTGGGCCATGTTTCTCGCCTGACTCGCGGTACATTAGCCATGCGTTGCAGCTTCGGCAGGCAAAGCTCTCCTTCTCAAATGTATATCTTCTCGTCGGCGTGAATACAGACGAGGATGTCTTCGCACACAAGGCTCGTTGTGTTATGAACCACCAGGAGCGGTCAGTAATCTCCGAAAAATGTTGCTTGCCTTGTTGATATTCTTTAGATGCGAGGCTGTCCGGCATTGCCGCTGGGTTGATGAGGTCATTCCAGACTGCCCTTGGATCTTGGATGCCGCATTCCTTGATAAATGGAAGATCGATTACGTCGCACATGATGAAGAACCATACGTTTCCGAGGGATATGATGACGTTTACGCTTTTGTAAAGCAAAGGGGTAAGGCTTGTTTCCTGCGACTTGTGATATTGGAATTGACAAGACACCATCTCCAGGCCAGTTTATCCCGACTCGTCGTACACCAGGCGTCTCTACTTCTGACTTGTTGGAACGTATCGTGTCAGGTTATCGTCGATGTGACTTTGATAAGAAGCTCGAAAAAATGGGCCATGCAGAGCTGAAGGCCGAGGGCTCGGATTACGAGGATAGGAGCAACACGAGTTGAATTATGAACACACTGGTGCCACAACGGTATTTATAGTTAGCAAGAGCAAAGATAGATTCCATTGTAGATGCGTGTCCAGCAGACCTCGTCATAGAATATATTACAAGAACACGCCGCTACTAGTGGGTTATGTTATGGACTCACTCAAAAGATAATGCTCCGTTGACTGTGCCAGATGTCTTATGTTAGTTTCAACTTTTTTTCTCCGTGCTCCTCTGCCTTGAATACATCCTCGAAGGGGGTTGGTGTGGAACCGCGCTTGCGTTTCGCCGACTCGGTCTGTCTCGATTTCTGCTTGGCGAACATGGCCATGATACCATCTTTGCGGTTGGCAATCGGCTCAATAAACTTGGCGGACTCTGCGCCGACTTTGCCAACCTCCTTGGCGACTTGATAACTGGAGTACTATAAAGGGAAGCCACATAGCTGATACAATCGACCAACATACCATTGCAGTGGAGCCGCAGTATCTTCCCAGGGGTGGAGTAAACGTGCAAGGTCAGCGGACCATTTCTGCGAAGAGGTGTCTAGCCATTGGTTAACCTCATCTTCTGTGGAGAATATGACAGGCTGTCGGTCGTGTAACCAGCTAAGCGCTTTACTTGCATCAGTTGTGACGATAGCGAAAGTGTACGTTGGTTGCAATTGGCCTGGAACGAAAGTGAACTTTCCATGACATAGCTGAAAGGAGAGCGAAAAGCGGTACCTTTATCCGTCGTTTCATCATATAGCCCGGCCATGAGCATCAATTTGCCGTCCGAATGCTTGGTGAAGTGCGGTAGCTTATCCTTGCCTTTTGTCTGCCATTCATAATATCTGCATCCGGAGTTCATCACGTCGTGTTCGTGTCGTAGCAGGACAATGATACTATACCCTTGACAGACAACGACGCAGCGGTTCTTTCCTCGGAATTTGTTCCACACACCAACTCCTTCGATAAGATTTTCAGAGCGAGCGTTAATTGCCTGGGGGCTCTTGCTGGCTTCTTTACCGTAGTGAATCCCCCAGCGCATCGTTTTCAGGACAAGGCAAGGAGAGTCCAGCTCGGGGTGTGCCGTCGTGGGACGGCGCTGTACGATGACTGGAGCATTCGTGTTTGGAGCTATATTGTAACGAGGCTACAAGTTGCAAGGGGACAATGCTGAATATCGTTTAAGACGCCGGATGCTAATAGAACACACCATAAAATCCCCCTCACCGATCCACTCGCCAATTGGGAGGTGAGGGTAGCCAGGTAGCCCACGAATCTGGGCGCGCTGTGTGTGGAGAGCAGCATTGCTTCATTCCAGCTGCTTCGATGGCCCGATGTCCACTCACCTGAAGACCAAGTGCATATCGTCCGCACATAAGCGTACTAGAAGCTACAGTAAGAGGTTGGAAATACCGCGATCATTCTACGAAAATTTAACCGACCTTAGCTCAGCTGGAAGAGCGCGAGACTGTAATGGATAATCTTGAGGTCGCCTGTTCGAGCCAGGCAGGTCGGATTTTTAATGTTTTTATCTAAGCGTGATGATGACATAAGATGTGCACATTTACATCATTTAATATTCAGGTTGGGGTATTTGTAGAATACTGTAGTACATCAGCAAATCACTTTTGATCTGGACAGTGCTAGCCAGCTCTGCATAGTAAGCCACAGTCTAGTCCCCTAATCCACAGCTCCACAGAGCTTCACAGAAAAGATAGGGGGAGTGTATCTAGACAAACTTATGATTAATTTTGCTTCAAATTTTTATGAGCCAATCTTGATATATGTTTCAACAACTGTGCAAATTTTTAGTTCAATAGAGTCACATGTGATGATGCTACATACATGGACATTTTGATGAAAATATGTAGGTGTTTTGCTGATGTAGAGTACTCAACTGAATGATTGAAGCTTAAACTATCTTAGTTGTCTTCACTCTTGTAGAGCTATGGAGCTATGATAGTCACTAAGGTGTTGGACAGCATAGGAAAAACCTGGTTTTTTTTGCACAGCTTTTCACTAGATGGCTAAGTCAAAATGTCAAACTGAAACAGAGTTCAAATGATGTGTGATCATGGAGGGACCAATTGATCAAATATCAACAATGCTTGACAATTCACTATTCAAGCATGATTCCAACTTCAATTCAGGGATGGAGGATGATAGCCTATGCATTCAGCATCCTCCTTTAGTAAAACCAATAAATAAGCCAGCTCCTCATGATGACTATCAATACTATGAATGAGGTTCTCTGTTACGATTCGCTCGTAGGACGAACACTTTTTCTCTTTTGTCGTTATCGGACTAATACTTTTCGTTTCTCACGCTTTACCCCATTCCTTCCATGTCGTTCTACGACATTCCATACATCTCGTAAGCGTGCTTATCCCTCCACCGCGCAGGTACTCTTTATCTTCCGCTCTTCTCATGCCGTATGCGCTGGCCCTTAACGTTTCCTTCCCATGCGTGGTTTTGCCATTGGTCTACTAGTTCTAACGCCGCTTCCCACGCCGGCCCTTAATCGTTGTGACACGTAACTGTCACGCTTTTACTTTACTATATAAACCCTTCAACAGGGTCGCCTCCCTTTCTCCTTAGCTTAGTTCTACCTATGGCTTGTCGCCTAGTTAGTGCTAGCAATCAACCTTTGTTACTCCTTGTGTCTTCGCTCTACCATTAAGTGAGCGCTTCACACTACAGCTCACCCGCCTTCATGTGTCTTCACCTCGAACCTTTGACCCGCTAGTCAAGCTAGACAGCGGCTTACCTTTTGACCCGTCACGCATCCTTGACGGTACCTCCAACCCAGCATCCCCACGGCTGGTCCTACGTCGTCGTCGATATGAACGACTGAACCCTTGACCCTACTAGGCGTTAGTAGGTCTACGCGCGACCATACCCATGGCCACGCGTAACAACTCCTCTCGAATCCTGCCGGTGTGGCGGTGGTTGGAAACATCTAACGGGACCTGGGAGTCCCATCCCGAATGGGCGGCGAGGGAGTCCGAGCTAGGTGCGCAGACGAGCTGAGGGTGATGGACGCCTAAGAATGAGGGAGGTCCGGGAGAAGGTTCTCGATGGGGCGGAGGCGTAAACGACGGCGAGGACTGGATCCTGCCAGAGACGGGGGAGACGTGGGATTGGGGAACATCACCAACAAGAGTGGCGAAGTTGACAGGCTGAGGGGCGGCGGGGCAAGTAGGAGAGACCCTCTTGGGGTCGGTAGTGGGAAGACAGATGGTGTTGGGGTTGGTGGATGGTGCGGTGGCTGGGGTGTCAACATTGGTAAATTCAATAGCCATGAGGAGGAGGTGAAGTGGGTTTATTTGTGGCGTGATGGGTGAGTGGGTGAGAGGGAGAAGGCGCGAGGGTGTCGTCTTTTATAATCTTCTAGTAACTCCGACGAATGTTTCAAGTTCCACTCGGGTTCCCAGGATTCTTCTTCGGCGGAGTACCCTTTCCATCGGATCAGGTATTGACGGGCCGACGGCATACCTCGATGCCATATGATTCGTTCTATTTCATATTCCTCTTGTCCTTCTACAAGATCCGGGGGCGGTGTAGGGAAGTTTGGGCCGTGTACGTTGTTTTCGCGATAGGGTGATAAGAGAGAAGCATGGAACGTGTTGTGGATTTTCCATGTTCGTGGGAGTCGGAGGCGATAGGAGACGGGTGATATGACATCAGAGATGACGAAGGGGCCTTCGCGTTTTGCGGCGAACTTCGGATCTTGGACGGACCTTTTAAGATTTCTGGCCTCTAGCCAAACTTGCTGTTCCTTCTCAAAGGGCACGAATTTTGACTTAGACCTGGATGCCATGACTTGTCGCGCAAGTTCATGGGATGCGAGGGCTTTGTCCCGAAGGGCAGTGAGCTCCTTGAGATTGTTACGCGTGGCCGTAGGTATAGTTGTGCGTAGACCTACTAACGCCTAGTAGGGTCAAGAGTTCTGTCGTTCGTGTCGACGACAACGTAGGGCCAGCCGTGGGGTTGCTGGGTCAAAGGTTCCGTCAAAGGTTTTGGCGGGTCTGGAGTAAACCGCTGTCTAGCTTGACAAGCGGGTCGAGAGTCCAAGAATAAAGACACACGTAGACAGGTGAGTTGTAGTGTGAAGCGCTTTCTTAATGGTAGAGTGAAGACACAAGGAGTAATGAGGTAGATTGCTAGCACTAACTAGGCGATAGGCCGTAGGTAGAACTAAGCTAAGGAGAAGAGACAAGAGGCCCTGTTGAAGGGTTTATATAGTGAAGTGAAAGTGTGACAGTTATGTGTCACGGTAGATAAGGGCCGGTGTGGGAAGCGGTGGTAGAAATGGAAAGCCAATGGCAAAACCACGCATGAGAATGAAACGTTAAGGGCCAGCGCATTTGGCGTGAGAAGAGCAGAAGATAAAGAGTACCTGCGCGGTGAAGGAATAAGCACGCTTATGAGATGTATGGAATGTCGTAGAACGACATGGAAGGACTGAAGTTAAGCGTGAGAAACGGAAAGTATTAGTCCGATGTTGATAAAAGAGAAAAAGCGTTCGTCCTGCGAGCGAATCGTAACAATACCCCCTTAGTAACCCGAAGCTACGGCGAGGATTCCTTACAAGTCCCTAAAAGTGGGTCCTGGGGAGCCGGTGATGTTGGCATACCCGACATCATCGAGTTCGTCTCCATCTTCATAAGGGGAAGGGGTGCGAGGGGAAGATGGCGCGGGGTGGTAAGACTGTTGGGAAGAGGAGGAAGACTGACGAGAGGTATGGTGAGGAGTGGCTTGATGGACGATTTGTCCGTTGTGGAACGCGGCTTGGGGACGGCGAGGCGTGGTTGTGGACGTGGAGGAGGACTGAGCGCGGGGGGAGGTAAGGCAAGAGGCGAGGGAGTGAGAAGGTCCTGGGCAATGGGCGAGAGAATGGCCTGGTGCTCGTTGACGGCATCCTGCACAGGTGTGCTGCTGGCAGGAGAGCTGGGTGTGGCCAAGGCAGTGGCATTGGAAGCACCGTTGATTGAAGCGGGGGTGCCCCGTGTTACAGCTATATTATTTTCACATCTTTACTTAGCGTATACGGACGCATTCTTTTATCTTATCAAGGGAAAACCCGACATAGGCACTGTGCTAGACACAGGGGATCTACGGGCCCTTCCAGATCAATGGGCTTCACTTTCACTCCTTCACATTCGCCCTAATGATCACCCACACGTATTTAATCACCGTGATCGTTGCAGACCTTCACACAGTCACCCACATCACTGCAACGTGATCCCTTATCTTTAATTACCGTTGACATCCTTCCATTCTACCACCCGCAGCAGATCAACGGCTGGATATCTCATGTATATATTAATCTCCGTTACAGGCCGACTCCTCATGTCGATCATGTTGGGCCTAGGGGATGGACTTATGTAGATACGTATCTAGATCGGTACACAACATGTATCTACACGTAGAAAAGTATATAAAGCGAGACTGGACGGAGCTCAGTCTCCAGTCTAGTTCTCTTGTTCCACTGCCTACAAAGTATCCCTCATAAGATAGTCTTCCACTCGACGTTTAGAGATAGTGATTGCCTGCAAGGAATTGTAGTCGCAACACCCCGGGTAAACGTGATCTCTCCCATTCCGGCCGGTCCACCAGTCGTTGAGCGTTTGCCTATGAATAGGCGACCCATCTCGTAAGACTTCGTTGCCGAGTCCTCAACCTGCAGCAGCAAGATCTCGGAAATGGTTATCGACATCTAAGAGGAAGGAGTCATAGCCCATCTGGAAGGCATGTGAATACGACTGGTAGCGTGCGTGGTAAATGAAGTCCTGCATGGTCCTGCCAAGCGTGGTGTGAGGGAAAACTGGGCCAGAGCCGGAGACGAAGACAGCGATATTGTTAATCTGCATCACAGATTCGAACCAAGTGAAGATGGGGGACCCATCAGAAGAATATACACTAATGGGGACTCGGAGACGATCGTCAGATAGGAGAGAATGAAAGCGAACGTAATGCTCATCGGTGAACCGTTCCTCCCGGATCCTGCCGGTGTAGCAGTGATTGGAGACGTTAAGAGGAACCTGAGAGTCCCATCCAGAGTGAGCGACGAGGGAGTCCGAGCTGGGGGCGCGGACGAGTTGTGGGCGATGGATGCCTAAGAATGAGGGAGGTCCGGGAGAAGGTTCCCGATGGGGCAAAGGTGTAAACGACGGCGAGGACTGAATCCTTCCTGTGATGGGGGAGACGTGGGATTGGGGAACATCACCAACAAGAGTGGCGAAGTTGACAGGCTGTGGGGCGGTGGGGCGAGTAGGAGAGACCCTCTCGGGGTCGGCAGAGGGAAAACGGATTGTGCTGGGGTTGGTGAAGGGTGCGGCTGCTGGGGTGTCGACATTGGAGAATTCGATGGCCATGAGTAGGAGATGGAGAGGGTTTATTTGCAGTGTGGTGGGCGTATGAGTGAGGGGGAAAAGGCACGGGGGTGTCGTTTTTTATAATCCTCTAACAACTCCGACGAATGTTTCAAGTTCCGCTCGGGTTTCCAGGAGTCTTCTTCGGCGGAGTACCCTTTCCATCAGATCAGGTATTGGCGGGCCGATGGCATTCCTCGATGCCGTATGATTCGTTCTATTTCATATTCCTCTTGTCCTTCGACGAGGTCCGGGGGCGGTGTAGGGAAGTTCGGGCCGTGTACGTCGTTTTCGCGATAGGGAGATAACAGAGAAGCGTGGAACGTGTTGTGGATTTTCCACGTTCGTGGGAGTCGGAGGCGATAGGAGACGGGTGACAAAACGTCAGAGATGATGAAGGGGCCTTCTCGTTTTGCGGCGAATTTCGGATCCTGAATGGACCTTTTGAGATTCCGGGCTTCCAGCCAAACGCGCTGTCCTTTCTCAAAGGGCACGAATTTCGACTTGGATCTGGACGCCATGACTTGTTGTGCAAGTTCGTGGGATGCGAGGGCTTCGTCTCGAAGGGCAGTGAGTGCTTTGAGACGGGATTTGACGGCGGGGATGTTGGTTTCGGCAAGTACCAAGGGAAGGGCGCGGGGTTTATATCCCATCATGAGGTAAAATGGGGACCTGCCGGTGACAGAGTGAGGGCGATGATTGTGGGTGAATTCGGCGTGGGAGATATGTTCGGATCAAGTAGAGGGGTGGTTTCCACAGTAGATGCGAAGGTAGGTCTCGACTTCTTGGTTAACGCATTCGGTTTCACCGTCGGTCTGGGGATGATAGGCTGTGGAAAGGGAAAGATCATAGTTGAGGAGGCGGCCAAGTTCCTTGGCAAAGGCAGAGGCGAATTGTGGACTGCGATCAGAGATGATTTTCTTGTAAAGACCAAAGCGGAGATAGACTTTGTGGAAAAAGAGCGCAGCTACGCCCTCGGCGGTGATTGTCTTCTTCGTGGGGCAAAGAATTACCCCCTTAGTAAGGCCGTGGTCCACCACGACCAATAATGAGTCAAACCCCCCGGACAGCGGGAGGTCGGTGATGAGATCACAGGAAATCTGCTGGAAAGGGCGAGAGCACGAGGACGGGATAGGAATAAGGGGAGGAGACGAGGGGTGAGTGTTCGCCTTGTTGCGCTGGCACACGGCACAGCCGTCAACATAAGAGCGAACAAATGAGGCAAGACCCGGCCACCAGAACTCGGAAGCAACGAGCTGGCGAGTTTTAAGGTAACCAGGGTGGCCGGCAGAGGCGTGGTTGTGGGAGCGCTGAACAACAGCACGGCGAAGGTCACGGTCGGAAGGGACATAAACACGTCCTTGATACTGGAGGACGCCATCAGCGTATTGCCAATCCACGAGGCGTGAGCGAAGAGCGGGAGGGAGGGAGCCGTCGAACTCCTGCAACTTATGGAGGACGAGGTCATCGGAGGTGGAAGCGGAGGCAATGTGGTTGGAGAGGGTGGAGTCGATGAGGCGAACGAAGAGGGCGTCAGGGAGGAGAGTGACTCCAATATTGTCGGAGTCGGCGCGAGGAAGGAGATCAGGACGACGAGAGAGGGCGTCAGGGCCGGCAAGGTGAGTACCAGGGATGTGAGTGATAGAATAGTCATAGTCGGCGAGGTCGAGGAGCCATTGGGCTTGGTGACGGTTGAGGTCTTGGGGGCGGCGGAAGTATGTGAGGTTCTTGTGGTCGGAAAAGACCTTGACGGGGAAGGGAGAGCCATGGAGGTATTGTCTCCAGGCTTTGAAACCGCGTATAACGGCCAAGAGCTCCCTGTCGTGGATGTCATAGTTACATTCTGAGGAGGAGAAAGATTGGGATAAATAAGAACAGGGGTGCCAATCCCCATTCACGTCGGTTTGCAATAAAATTCCTTCTGACGCATATTTGGACGCATCGGTGGCCATGGCAAAGGGTCGAGAGATATCAGGCATAAAAAGGACGGGCTTACGGAGGAACAACTCTTTGAGTTATTCGAAGGTGGTCTGTTGAGCCGGTTTCCAAGTCCACGGCATAGTTTTCTTAGTGAGATCGATAAGCGGGCGGGCGATGTTGGAGTATCCGGGAATAAATCGTTTGTAGAAGTTGGCGAATCCAAGGAAAGAACGAACGTCCTTGACTTTCTGTGGTGTCGGCCACTTGGCAATTCCATTGAGTTTGATGGGGTCCATAGCGAGTTGTCCTTCTTTGACGATCATCCCAAGGTATTCTACTTCGGAGACAGTGAATTGGCATTTTTCCAATTTGAGGTGGAGATTGAGTTCCGTCATCCGTTGGAGGACACGGCGAGTGCGTTCGGTGTGGGTGGCATCATCTGGGGAAAAGATAAGAAGGTCATCCATATAGATTACTAACCATCCCTCGGCGATCATGTCGCGGAAAGAATCGTTCATGAAACGTTGGAATGTTGCTGGGGAATTAGTCATGCCAAAAAACATTACCATGGGTTCGAAGAGCCCTTTATGGGTAAGAAAGGCACCTTTCCATTGGTGCCCGTCTTTGATACGCACGTTATTATATCCCCAGCGTACGTCGAATTTGGTAAATACTCGGGCGCCTTTGAGTTTGTCGAGGAGATCTGAGATCAAAGGTAGCGGGTAGGCGTCGCGGACGGTATGTTCATTGAGGTATCGGTAGTCTTGGCAGGGGCGAAGTTTTCCGTCTTTCTTTTTGACGAAGAAAAATGGGGACGCTTGAGGGGAATTCGAGGGGCGAATTTTGCCGGTGGTGAGGTTCTCGTCGAGGAAGTCCTCGGTAGCTTTCTTTTCGTCTGGGGTGAGTGGGTAGAGTTTACCTATCTTCGGAGTGAAGGAGTCTTTGACGTTGATCTCGTGGTCGTAGGGTCTAGAAGGGGGAAGAGAGTCGGCGGATTCTTTGGCAAAGACTGGGGTGAAGTCCTTATAAGCACCAGGGAGAGTAACTTTTGGTCTGGCTTCTTCTGCAGCAGCCGCGAGTTCCGTGGCGGTGGTAAGCTTGGCAACAAGCTTTGGGTGTGTCTGGTGATAGCGGGATCCTGTTTTAAGAACCCGTTGGCAGGAGTTGGCGTAGAGTGCTCGTCGGACATATAGGTTTCCATTCGGTAAATCGAGGAATGTGGAGAGAGTATGGTCGGGAACGGTTTCAACCATAACGTGACAGGGTGGTTTGATAGGGGGTGCACGAGGTTGGGCGTTGTCGTGCCGTTTGAGTTTGGCGACATGGATGTGGTAGAGGGAGGCTGACTCGTCTACCGTCTCAGGGATGTTGATCGTCTGCGATGACCAGTCAATGGAGGGATTCGTAAGTCGTAACCAAGGCGCTCTGAGAATCACGTTCTCGGACCCGCAATGTAGGACATGGAAGCGTATGTGTTGAGCGATGCCATTGATGTTGGTGAAGAGAGAGGCGGTGTAGCGAATAGCTCCCTTAGCATTGGGAGTTTGGTCAACATTGTTGACGGGGATAGGCGTCAGGAGTTTATCCAGGGGAAGTCAGTGTTTCTTAGCGAAGTCCCAATCGAGGCAGTTGATGTCTGCTCTGCTGTCAATGAGGGCACGAGTGTCGACGGTTTTCATAGTGTGCGAGGGATCAATGAGTTGAAGAGGAATACGCATTGATTTCTTGGACGTAGATACAAGTACAGGCGCACACGTAAGAGGAACTACTGACGTCGAGGCAGCGTTCCGTTTCAAAAATCCTGAGTGGTGATGGCGATGCGAGACACTTTGGTTTCTTCATCGTCGTCTTCTTCGTCAATCTCTTGGAGCCGAGGGACTTCTCCTTCATCCTCGACTTCCACTTCTGTAACCCTCCGAACGACCTTCTTCGGCTTAGAAGAGTTTGAGGTAAACATTGGGCAGTTGGCAGCCCGATGTCCTTTCTGCCTGCAACGGAAACATTTGCCCTCTTTCCAACATTGCTCGCGTTCGGCGGGAGTGAGGCGTGGGAGGCGGATGGCATCTACGTCCATGGCGTTAGGGTCTCTGGCAGGGGTGGGGGCGGAGTACTGATGATACGTGTGGCGTGTGGGGGTTTTGTGGCGAGCGGCAATTTCTCGAGCTCGCTCCATATGGGTTTGGAAAGTGACGGCCTTCTTTAGCCAGGCGTCAATGGTGGTGGGGACCGTTTCCATAGCGAGGATATGGCGCATGAGGGTGTCAGGGATGGCGGCCGAATAATAGCTGATCAAGACATTATCGTCAGTAATACCAGCGATGGCGCAGTGATTCTGAAACTGAGCATTATACTTAGTGAGTGAGGGGGAGTATCCGCCGTTTTTGGTGGCGGTCATGTGGGTGGTGGTGAGCCAGGCAATGGCATTGCTGGTGGTGTCATAGTGTTTGAACGCCAAGATGAAGGCGTCATGAAAGTCGGACCAAGAGCCCATGTTTATCGATCCATCGGTTGCGATCTTCGAAGATCTGAAGGTGTTTGCCTACGTAAGCGCGGGGCCGCGGATCATATAGGAAAGCGCAAAGGTGATGTGCTTTGGGTCGGAGGTGTAAACCTCAGCGTTGACGTTGAGGTAGAAGGCGACGGAGTCAAATCATTGTTTGGCAGTCCGGTAGTCGCCATCATATTTGTCCAGGGTGCCGATGCGGAATTCAAGAGGTTTGGTAGTCATAGTAGGCAATGGTGGGTGAGGGATCGGGGGAAAGATGTGGCCGGTTTGACATCTGGGTGTCGGGGATGGGGGGTCTGAGGGCGAGGTATCTGCACAGAAGCAGAAAAGTTGTGGGAAAGGTCACGGGTGGCGAGTTCTTCGTCTGAGTCTAGTAAAGGCTCGTTGGGGTCTTCGTCCCAATATGCTTGGTTGGGATCGTCGGGGGTGTCAGAGGAGTCAGAGTGCGAGGTATGCAGAGGTTCTCGGGGGTTCCAACGCGGGTCAGTGGTTCGAGTATTTCTTCGAGAAGCTATGGTGGGTGGCGTACGTGATAGTACCCGAGCGAGGAGTTAGCTTAGTTCTTTTGTTACGTGTGGCCGTAGGTATAGTCGCGCGTAGACCTACTAACGCCTAGTAGGGTCAAGAGTTCTGTCGTTCGTGTCGACGACAACGTAGGGCCAGCCGTGGGGTTGCTGGGTCAAAGGTTCTGTCAAAGGTTTTGGCGGGTCTGGAGTAAACCGCTGTCTAGCTTGACAAGCGGGTCGAGAGTCCAAGAATAAAGACACACGTAGACAGGTGAGTCGTAGTGTGAAGCACTCTCTTAATGGTAGAGCGAAGACACAAGGAGTAATGAGGTAGATTGCTAGCACTAACTAGGCGACAGGCCGGAGGTAGAACTAAGCTAAGGAGAAGAGACAAGAGGCCCTGTTGAAGGGTTTATATAGTGAAGTGAAAGTGTGACAGTTACGTGTCACGGTAGATAAGGGCCGGCGTGGGAAGCGGCAGTAGAAATGGAAAGTCAATGGCAAAACCACGCATGAGAATGAAACGTTAAGGGTCGGTGCATTCGGTGTGAGAAGAGCAGAAGATAAAGAGTACCTGCGTGGTGAAGGAATAAGCACGCTTATGAGATGTATGGAATGTCGTAGAACGACATGGAAGGGCTGAAGTTAAGCGTGAGAAACAGAAAGTATTAGTCCAATGTTGATAAAAGAGAAAAAGTGTTCGTCCTGTGAGCGAATCGTAACAGAGATGGGATTCAACGGCAGGGATGTTCGTTTCGGTGATTACTGAGGGAAGGGCACGGGGTTCGTATCCCATCATAAGGAAAAATGGGGATTTGCCGGTGACGGAGTGAGGACGGTGATTGTGGGTGAATTCGGCGTGGGAGACGTGATCGGACCAAGTAGAGGGATGGTTTCCACAATAGATACGAAGATAGGTTTCGACTTCTTGGTTGACACGTTCAGTTTCGCCGTCGGTCTGGGGATGGTAGGCTGTGGAGAGGGAAAGATCGTAGTTGAGGAGGCGGCCAAGTTCCTTGGCAAAGATGGAAGCGAATTGTGGGCCGCGGTCTGAGATAATTTTGTCGTAAAGTCCAAAACGGAGATAGACTTTATGAAAAAAGAGCGCTGCTACGCCCTCGGCGGTGATGGATTTCTTCGTAGGGCAGAGAATTACCCCCTTAGTAAGGCCGTGGTCCACCACGACCAATAAGGAGTCAAACCCCCCGGACAGCAGGAGATCGGTGATGAGATCGCAGGAGATCTGCTGGAAAGGACGAGAGCACGAGGACGGGATAGGAACAAGTGGGGGAGACGAGGGGTGAGTGTTTGCTTTGTTGCGCTGGCATATGGCACAGCCCTCAACATAAGAGCAAACGAACGAGGCAAGACCGGGCCACCAGAACTCGGAGGCGACGAGTTGGCGGGTTTTAAGGAAGCCGGGGTGACCGGCGGAGTCATGGTCATGAGAGCGCTGGACAACAGCGCGGCGAAGGTCACGGTCGGGAGGGACGTAGACGCGCCCCTGATACTGGAGGATGCCATCGGAGTATTGCCAATTTGCGAGACGCGAGCGGAGAGCGGGAGGGAGAGATCCATCAAGTTCTTATAACTTATGGAGGACAAGATCGTCAGAGGCGGAGGCAGAGGCGATGTGGTTCGAGAGGGCGGAGTCGATGAGGCGGACAAAGAGGGCATCGGGGAGGAGAGTGACACCGATGTTATCGGAGTTGGCGTGGGGAAGGAGATCTGGACGACGAGAGAGGGTGTCGGGGCCGGCGAGTTGAGTGCCAGGAACGTGGGTGATAGAATAGTCATAGTCAGTGAGGTCGAGGAGCCATCGGGCTTGGCGACGATTGAGATCTTGGGGGCGGTGGAAGTACGTGAGGTTTTTATGATCGGAGAAGACTTTGACGGGGAAGGGAGAGCCATGGAGGTATTGCCTCCAGGCTTTGAAACCGCATATAACGGCCAAGAGCTCCCGATCGTGGATATCGTAATTGCGTTCTGAGGAGGAGAAAGACTGGGATAAGTAAGAACAGGGATGCCAATCCCCGTTCGTGTCGGTTTGCAATAAAATTCCCCCCGACGCATACTTGAATGCGTCGGTGGCCATGGCAAAGGGTCGAGAAATATTGGGCATGAAAAGAACGGGCTTACAGAGGAACAACTCCTTGAGCTGCTCAAAGGCGGTTTGCTGAGCAGGGGCCCAGGTCCAAGGCATCGTTTTCTTGGTGAGGTCGATGAGCGGGCGTGCAATATTCGAGTATCCAGGGATAAAATGTCTATAAAAATTAGCAAAACCAAGGAAAGAACGGACGTCCTTGACTTTCTGAGGCGTGGGCCACTTGGCGATTCCGTCTAGCTTGACGGGATCCATAGCGAGTTGTCCTTCCTTAACGATCATCCCGAGATACTCGACTTCGGGGACGGCGAATTGGCATTTTTCCAATTTGAGGTGGAGGTCAAGTTCCGTCATTCGTTGAAGGACACGGTGAGTACGTTCGGTGTGGGTGGCGTCATCTGGGGAAAAGATGAGAAGGTCATCCATATAGATCACTAACCATCCTTCGGCGATCATGTCGCGGAAGGAGTCATTCATGAAACGCTGGAATGTTGCCGGGGAATTAGTCATTCCGAAGAACATAACCATGGGTTCAAAGAGCCCTTTATGGGTGAGGAAGGCACCTTTCCATTGGTGCCCGTCCTTGATATGCACGTTGTTGT